>JASVEL010005697.1:0-186580 GCA_032618575.1 Nicotiana noctiflora
CTACTGTTCATCGGCTCAACAGCGATTTACTGTTCCATTGGATTACTGTAGAGATTTTGTGTCTCTGTAGCAACTCGAGCCTACTGTAGCGTCGCGTTTGTTCACTTTTTGATTCATCGCCTAAGCCTCACTGCTCATCGACGTTGAATTTCTTCATTTGAGCTTCTAATTCGAGCAGTTCAGCTAGGTGAAGAACTATTGCTCCATTGAGTTTCATGGAGTTTTGCTGCTGAAGTTCTGTGAACTACTGTCATCAGCTCAACACTGCTCCATTGGAGACCTTGATTTACGGTAGTTTGTCACTTGAAAGCACATATTGTAGCAAAGAGGAGCTGCTAGCACATTTTGGCCCTGTTTCATCAGCTCTGGATAAAACCTGGGAGCCTAGGGAGAGACGAGCTTCACTGTAATGGCCTCGTCGGCCACTGCCCAGCCTCCTCCTGAGGTTGGGCAGTCGTCTCTCAATCATACAACAGCCCTACAAACATCTGCTAATCATCAAACAAACCAAACTTACGCTAACCTACTCCAGCCGCCAGCACTAAACAATCCAATGCAAGTACAAAGGTTTATCTTGAAGCCAGTTGAGATCTTACATGGTGAGCCAATGATTCGATGGAAGAAGGCAGAAGTTAAGCAATCAATAATACAACAAGGCCTGAACCTAGCAGTGCTTGGCAAATTCTCATACGGCAAACCTGCGATACAAGAGCTGAGGAAGGTTATACCAATCCAATGTGAACTAAAGGGTGCTTGTTCTGTTGGTTTGATCGAAGAATCACATGTCCTGATCAAGCTATCGTTGATGGAGGATTATATTCACCTGTTATCAAAACCAGCATTTTATTTGAAGGCGCAAGGTGATTACTGGCAGATGCGATGCACGAAGTGGAGTCCATGGTGGACTCCGGATGTTGAGACACCAATTGCAATCGCATGGATCTCGTTTCAGGACCTACCACCTAATTTCTTTGGTAAGGAGTTTGTATTTTCATTGGCAAGTGCAGTAGGTAGGCCGTTACATGTTGATTTGGCTACTCAAAATGGTACACGACCTAGTTGTGCGAAAGTGAAGGTGGAGGTGAATTTACTTGCTACATTGCCACAAAGGATTAAGATTATTGAAGAAGCTGATGAATCAGGTCCAGAGGAGTCGAAATGGATCAAAATTAGGTACGACTATATGCCTAAATATTGTAAGACCTGTAAAAAGCAAGGCCATAATGAACGAGAATGCTGGATAATTCACCCAGAATTACATAAGAATGCTACTGGAGCAGGCAAGGAACAAGCGAAGGAACAAGCAATCATTCTGAGTACTGATGTTGTTGGCACAGCAGCAAACTTTACCAAGGTATTATCAAGTGGAAAAGTACTTGGGAAGCCAGTCACTAATCATGCTAAACATGAGTGGATGAAGGCCAGAAAGAATAAGTATCATAGAGATGAACGAGGTTACATAATTGAGGAGAATAAGGAAAATGAAGATCACAAGGGTAAAGGAAAGCTTAAAGAAGGTGCTGTGATTTCAAATAACAGATTTGGAGCATTAGAGATGGAAGAAGAAGTGCAACCAATTATGCAAATTATAGATGGAACAGAAGATAGAGGAGACAAGGCAATAGGACAAGACCAAAATAATAAGGAGAATAACAAAGTAAAGCAGTGGGAAAGTAAGGGGAATTGCTCTCCTAATCCTACTTCATTTGGGATTGGAGAAGGTCATACAGGAAATTTTGATCAAAAGGATGGTGGAAAAGGATCTGTTGGCAAGGAGGAAATTGCAGCTAGGAAAATAAAAAAGGGAAGCAATGGAGAAGAGCAATATGGTAAGGGAATCAGGTGGTGAATCTACTGATGATGTTGCAGTCAGAAGGGAACAAACCATAGACTGGGTGCATAGGAGATTTGGGACAAGTAAAGAGGAGCTTCAATTATGTAATGTGGCTACAAATCGATCCTGTCAAGAAATACCATCACAAACTCATGAGAACTCTGGACAAAAGGAAGATTTTCATGAGGTCAACTCTGTTAAGACCTTATGGAGTGAAGAGATTGAGATTATAGATAAGCAGACGGCAAAAGAGCAAGTGTTTGGAGGCAAGGAAAAGAAAAACAATGCTAGACATGCTGCCAGGGGAGATGCTACAGTAAACGATAGCACTGGTAAAGCTAATGATGAAGATAATGCAAACTGCATGATGAATCAACATGAAAAATCACTGGGGAGAGTTCAAGGAGTAAGCAAGGAAGATCTACAACAAGATGGAACAGCTTTACAAGTGAAGTCTACACAGCAAGCCAATGGAACAGTAAAATCTAGTGTACTTGGGAAGATTTTGGCATCTGTATATGGAAAAGAGATTGATGGGGATGTTTCTACAGATGTATTAAAAGAATCAGAGGTTATACACAAACAACTAGAGCAAGACACAGGAGTTGGTCGTAAAGAAATAGTAAATGCTGCATGTAATACTACAGTGAACCCCGACCTAGAATCTGTGTATGCGCTGCAATTTAAACTTATGCAAGAGAATTTAGAGACCATGGGAAATACCTCAGGATTGCAACATGGTACTGAGGTCACAGAACATGCAATTGTTGCCAAGGATACTGGAGAGATTGAACCTATTCCTGTGGCATGTGCCTCAAGCACAGGATTGCCAATGCAGATCCATCTTAATATGCCATTAAGGACTCCAAATCAAGTGTTGCATGATATTATTACTCATAAGGAGCTACCAGTTGATATACAACAGACCATATTGAAACAACAAGCACAGATAGAAGATGAGGAAGAAAATGAATCTCTAGCTGAAAATTTCAAAGCTATTGCAAGGGAGGGGATTTATCTCCTAAGTCAGCAGTTGGAAGTGGGAAGAAAAGCACAAAAAAACAACATAAAGAGCTGCAACCACCTGTTAGAATTTTGCCCGGAAGGGCAGCCTCTAATGTGTCAAGATGAAGGTCAAGACTCTCATTTGGAACATAAGGTCTGTAAAAACTCAGCAGGCCTTTCAAAGGGTTATTAATATGCAGAAGGAGCATGGTTTCTTTATTGTTGCATTGATGGAACCAATGCAAAAGTTGAAATTTCTCCAGAAGTATAGAAGAAGGCTAGGTATGGAAGCTGCAATCTCAAATGTGAATGGTAAGATTTGGTTGTTCTTTGATGCTGTGGTAGAATGGGATCTATTAATAGACACTGAACAACAAATTACACTAAGAGTATATCATCGGGAACTTGGTAAATTCATAATGATGACATTTGTATATGCCAAGTGTTGTGCAATTGAAAGATTAGAATTATGGGATAATTTATACTATTTGGCAAGTGATATGGATTTGCCTTGGCTAGTTGGTGGTGACTTTAATGTTGTGATGGGAGAGGAAGAGAAGATAGGTGGTCTGCCAGTATATCCTCCTGAATATGAGGATTTTGCCTTCTATGCTAATTCATGTGGGCTTTTTGATCTTGGTTACAAAGGGAGCCCTTTTACATGGTGGAATGGTAGGCCAAATGCAGAGTGCATTTTTAAAAGGCTTGATCGAATTCTGGTGAACACGCCATTTCAGAACTTATTCCCAACGATTGAAGTGGAACATCTTATTAGAACAGGCTCTGATCATGCTCCTCTGTTGATGAGCTGTGGTGAAGAAGCAATGAGCTTTATAAAGCCATTTAAATTTCTGCACTTCTGGACACAACATGAAGAGTTCTTAGGGGTGGTGAAGCAGAACTGGGCTGCTGACTTCACTGGAGATCCTTTCTTGATGTTCAAGCAGAAGTTGAAAAGAGTCAAAATTGCTTTGTCAAAGTGGAGTAAACTCACTTATGGGGATATTTTCAAAGAGTTGGCTATCAGAGAAGACGTGGTGAGAATCAAGGAGCAGCTATTTGAGGAGGAACCATCGATTGAAAACAGAATAGTCCTACAACAAGCTCAGGCAGAGTTGAAGAAGTATTTGACCCTTGAAGAACAATATTGGAAACAAAAGGCAGGTATGAATTGGTTTGAAGAAGGAGATAGAAATACAAGGTTCTTTCATAACTGTGTAAATGGAAAAAGACAAAAGTTGAAATTGAAAAGGATCATGGATAGTGATGGTGCATGGATAGAAGATCAAGATAAGCTATCACAGGCTGCTGTAGAATTTTACCTGAAGCAATTCACAAGTGAGGGTGATGCTGAGAACTTTGAAATGCTGAACAATGTGCCTACCATGGTGACAGCAGAACACAACATGGAGTTATGTAGAATTCCAACTCAGAAGGAGGTTAAAGATGCTGTTTTTGCACTAAGTGGTGAGAGTGCAAGCGGGCCAGATGGTTTCTCGGGCTTATTCTTTCAAGCATGCTGGGAGATTGTGGGGCAGAATATCCATGAGTTGGTTGTGTTGTTCTTTGAGGGTAGACCTTTGCCCAAATCAATAACACACACAAACTTAGTGTTGCTACCTAAGAAGCCTCAAGTGCAAACATTTTCTGATCTTAGACCCATCAGCTTGAGTAATTTTATCAACAAAATCTTCTCCAGAGTAGTACATGATAGGCTTGAAAAGATACTGCCGTTATTAGTTTCATTGAACCAGTCTGGCTTTGTCAAAGGAAGGAGCATTTTTGAAAACATCTTACTGACTCAGGAGATTGTGACTGACATCAGAATAAGAGGAAAGCCAGCAAATGTAGTGATCAAGTTAGATATGGCCAAGGCATATGATAGGGTGTCTTGGAAGTTTTTGATGCATGTACTAAGGAAGATGGGATTTGCAGAGTGTTTTATACACATGGTGTGGAATTTGATATCAAATAATTGGTACTCAGTGATGGTGAATGGCCAGGCTACAGGTTTCTTTCACTCGACAAGAGGGGTGAAGCAGGGAGACCCTCTATCCCCAGCATTGTTTGTTCTATCAGCAGAGGTGCTATCTAGATCACTGAATAAGTTATTTGAAGACAGGCAGTTTAGAGGATTTGGAATGCCAAAGTGGTCTGATCCATTGAACCACCTTGCTTATGCAGATGACACTATAATATTTGCCTCAGCTGATCCTTATTCCTTGCAGAAAATTATGGAAGTCTTGGCATTATATGAGAAAACATCAGGACAGTTGATAAACAAGGCAAAGAGCTCTTACTATGTACATTCAAATATTGCAGCAGGATTGAAAGCTACAGTAGCTAATATAACTGGTTTCTCTAAAGGCACATTCCCATTTACATACCTAGGATGTCCAATCTTTTACACAAGGAGGAGGAAGAACTACTATAATGATCCGATTCAGAAGGTGAAGGCAAAGTTGCACTCATGGAAAGGGAAGTTACTGTCATATGGAGGAAAGGCTACATTGATATCAAGTGTATTACAAAGCATGCCAACTCACATCTTGTCTGTCCTAGATCCACCAAACAATGTCATTGAGCATCTCCATAAGACATTTGCAAGATTTTTTGGAGTAACAAGGAAGAAGGAAGAAGTAGGCACTGGACAAAGTGGCAGAACTTATGTCCGCCAAAGGAAGAAGGTGGTGTAGGTTTCAGATCTCTCTTTGATGTGTCTAAAGCCATGTTTGCAAAGCTATGGTGGAGATTCAGGACAACAAAATCACTATGGTCCAACTACATGTGGAACAAATATTGCAAGAAAGAGGCACCTACTGTGGTTCAATATAGGAAGAATGGTTCTCATGTTTGGAGAAAAATATTGAAAGCCAGAGATGAAGTCGAGCATGAAATATTTTGGGAGATGAACAGGGGAGCTACTAATATATGGCATGAAAATTGGACTGGATTGGGGCCTTTGTATCATGTAGTCCCTTCAGATTTTCACATCAATGAGGAGCTTCGGGAGGTGGCAGACTTAAGAGAAGAAGAGGCAGTGGAATGATGCACTGTTGAATCAAACTTTTCCAGCAGATATTGTAAATCACATCCGAGAAGAAGTACAGTTTATGCCTACTGATGAGTACTGGGACACTCCAAGGTGGATGCCTTCAACATCAGGAAAATTTACAGTGAGTAGTGCTTGGAAAATACTGAGACATAGAGAACCAGTTAGTTCGGAATATGCAAGGCTATGGACAAAAGGACTGCCCTTCAAAATCTCATTCTTTTGCTGGAGAGTTTGGAAAGGAAAGGTTCCAACAGATGATATATGGAGAAATGGAGGATATATGGTGGTTTCTAAATGCTGGTGCTGTCTTTCACCTAGAGAAGACTCTTTTCAGCATCTTTTCTTGCACAGTGATACTGCACAAAAAGTGTGGAGTACATTTAGCCAGGCTGCAGGTTTAATGATCAACATGATACAAGTGCATCAAATTATAAGGGAGTGGTGGAATGCTAAATGTTGTCCCAAGCTGAAACCTTTGTTTCAGGCAGTCCCTGCAGTTATTCTATGGGAGATATGGAAGAGGAGAAATACAATGAAACATGGAGGCTCAGTGTCTTGTAGCAGGGTTATTCATGAAGTAAATAGGACACTGCATTATTTGGCTAAGGTAAGATATCCATGGCTCACTGGGATTCCAATGTTGTGGCCAGATATGATCAAATTCTTCGAGCAATACAAGCCAGTTATAGTGACAAGAAGAGTAACATGGCAGACTCCATATGATAGATGGTTCAAATGCAACACCGATGGTGCATCGAGGGGGAATCCAGGCCTTAGCTCTTTTGGTTTTTGTGTGAGGGATCACAATGGAGATATGATTTTTGCTAGTGCAAGGGAGATAGGTGAAACAACAAACATAGTAGCAGAGGCAAAGGCAATAGTACATGGGCTGTCATACTGTGTGGAGAAGGAGTTACACCCATTGATCCTGGAAACTGACTCGTTGGTGATGAAAAAAGTGATTGAAGATGAATGGGAGGTACCATGGAGTATAGCAGCAGATGTGAAAAAGATCAAGGACTTCAAGAGGACATACAATGTCATATTTCAGCATGTACTAAGGGAGGGAAACACAGTAGCAGACTATTTAGCTAACTTGGTTTTTTCTTTTGCAGGTACAGTTAACTTTCATTCATTTCAAGAATTACCAGCTAAAGGAAAAGCATTGATCAACATGGACAAAGCTCAAATTCCTAATTTAAGAGTTCGGATTGCCAAAAGAAAAGCACCAGACTAATGGAGAGGCAACCATCGTCAGCACTGTGCTCATTAACTTACTGGAGGTTGTTAAATCACTGCTCAGTGGTATCAGCATGTATTCATGCTCAATCTGAGAGTGTTTTGATAATTTTCAGGAAGGGAGTGTGCACAGTAAAGGTTTCACTAGATGAGCAGATCAATTGTGAAAGCAATACATGCAGGAACATCATGAGCATTATTTGCAGGATCATTTGTTTTGGCATGGGAATGGAGATAGTATTAGCTATTCTAATTACCAGTAACATCAATTGGCTTCTGTTGATTTCACTGATTCATCGAAAAGGATTAAGTTTGAAGGTTTTGCAGCACACCATAAAAATCATAACAATTCCTTGGAACTCACGATCATTCACAGACATGGTATGGTTTCTGAGCAGTTTTGGACACTTTGACATGAGTTGCATTGGAAGATCAATTGTGCTATTGCTAGGCATGGTATGCACTCGAACTACATTGTCTCATCGAACAAGGACATATATGAAAATGGAAGTTACAACAGCCATTTGGAATTCGCGATTACATACTGTTATGTTATGGCTGCTTTATATGTTTGGAATATGTTGGATATTGCTCAGTCTGGAGATGATATAAGTATGTTTTCATACTCAGTCTGGAGATGATATAGTAGTAGACAATATATATGTGCTATGGTTATTGCAGGAAATCGAGGCAAGAGGTGAAAAGCACACAGGCAGCATCATCATCAGCATCATTGGTTGGGCTTTTCTGCATTGCAATGACAAAGATACACTGTTAGATAGCTCAAGGGACACGCTCACTTGGTTTGATTCAATTACACTAGTTCATCGAATATCAACAATCATGGCATACAACATGGAAGCTACAACAGATACTTGGAGCTCACGATCGACTAGTGTCAAGATATGGCTTATTTATGTGTTTGGAATATATTGGATATTATTATGTCATTTTTCAGTGGTATTAGTGTGGTTCCACACTCATTCTGGAGGTGACATAGTAGTATACAATGTACAAGGGCAACATATACTAAAGGTGATTGAGACAATATCTTTTCATTGCAGTGAATTATCGGATGGGAAGTCAATTCTTGTTCCTATACTGTGGTACTCTTGGATCGACTTGATCATTGCCTACACTCCGCATACCTTGGCACCTGGTGAGAGCTTGAGTGGTGCTACATGGTACTTGAAATGGGCAGGAGAAGTCAATCATAGCTGCAGGACATGGAAATATTCATTTAGACTTCATGTTATAGATGATATTAGTTTTCTGATTAGATTCTATGTTTACATAGATTTATTTCACAGTCTACTGGTAGTAGCAGGACAAATTGTATCCTTTTGGACCCGGATTGGGATTTTTATTCGTTTATTTATATATTAGCCACTAGGTACAATGCCTAGTGGTATATTTTTGCAAAAAAAAAAAAAAAAAATCAGAAAACTAATATCATCTATTTCTGAGAACTACATACAAGTTAGGTTTAACTATAAATCTATAAAGTACTTTGTTCAAAGGTTATTCCGAGAGAAAAAAAAAGAATCTAATTTGTGTGATACAATTTTTAAAGATGTCACATACAGGTAGTGATAATGAACGAATGGTTCTCCAAGAAGCTGAAATCAAAGCAAGGAATGATTTTACTTTGCAAGCCATGCATCAACAACTTGAAAAGTCGAACTTACAGTATATCGAATGGAAGGAAGACAATGGTAAAGTTATTTTTCAAACAAGAGCTAAAGTGATGTGTGATGTCTTAAGTTATACCCTTAGAATAGACAAAGGTTTTGGCTATAACTTAATTAGCACTTATATGGTTGAGAAGTTGAACTTGTCTTGTGTTGAACATTTTGAACCCTACATGTTGAAAGGAGTAAAGGTGGATAAAAGAGTGTTATTGCCATTCTCTATTGGAAGGTATGAGGATGTGATTTGGTGTGATGTCATTCCCATGAATAAATTTCATATCTTGTTGGGAAGGCCATGGTATATCTATAGAAATGCTTCATATAGTATCCAAAAGAATAGATACTCTTTTGAGTTTAATGGGAAGAAATGCATTCTTGGTCCTTTGACTCCCTCGCAAATTTGTAAAGATGAAAAGATTGTTAAAGAGAATATGGAAAAATACGAGAGAGAAAAGAATGAGAGTCGTAAGGGAGTGCATGTTGACATTCCAAGAGAGGAAAAAGGAGAGGTTGTCTTGAGTGAAAAGAGTGGGATGTCTAGTGAAGAAAAGTGTGATCTTGAGAAGAAAGAAAAGAGAGAAGGCAATGAGATAAACATAGTCTATGAGGTAGAGAGAGAAAAACATGAGGGAGAAGGAAAAGAACTCTTTAGTGAGAGAAAAGAGGCTAAGGGTGAGGAAAACATTAGTCTTGTGATAAAAGCCAAAGAAAGTAGCAAGAAAAAAGTTTCTTTACTTCCTAACCCATTAACTCTTTCCTGTTTTAGTTCTTTTGGTTTTGTGCAGCCACGTGTTGAAATACCTTTTGAAAGGGGTAGTGAGGTGCAAGATATGGTGGCAAAAGATCAAATTGGATTGCAACATGAATTCGGCAATATTAATTCTTGTTGGATCGTTGAAGGATCGAATTCGAGGACGAATTCTTTTCAAGAAGAGGGGAATGATAGCATCATAGGCAGCTCAATTCTATTCAAGTACAAGGATGAAGCGTTGCAATCTCAAAGAGGACCTTTAACAAGATGTCAAGCTAAAGAATTTCAAAACACAATCATTGGACTTCAAGTGCACATAAAGAAGCCTTTAATTGTCGAGAAAGAGCTCCAGCCCAGAGGAGAAGAATTGTTGAAGTTTTACAATTATTTGGTAGCTCGGATTGAAGTCCAAGAGGAGGAAGATTCTGGTCACCCAAATCAGCCCTTGGAGTACACCAAAATGGCTCAAAATGAGCTTAAAAGAAGTCCAAAAGGAGGTACTACAAAAGGGGCCCAATTGGAGTCCAAACAAATGGCCCAAACTAGTTGTTTTAAGACCCAAATCTGCCCCAAAGGGTCTTGGCCGCCCCTCACCTAACCAAAGACTTTTCTTAGACTTTAGCAACCACCTACCTTATTGTAATAATTATGTTTACTATTACAACCACCCCACCTAGTTTTTTAATGTTATTTTTATGCTTTTGTACTCCTATAAATAGGATGTTCTTCTCATTCATAAGACACATTATTATTGATTGAGTATATCACTTTGAGAGTTCTTTTGAACCTTTGTTACTTGTGCTTTGAGATTTATCTTTCAACCTTAGCTAGTTCATAGTTCAAGGTAGTAAGATTACTTCTCTTTTGTGATATCTTTGATTCCTTTGTGGTATTCTTAGAAGGCGATTAATACTAGTATTAATTGTTGTCTCAAGTTACTCGTAAAGTGGTCAAGATCCGAATCTATTGTTTTGATTTGCTTTTAAGTAAAGGCGTTTGATTTCTTTCATAAATCAAGACGTTGTTACTTTGATCTTGTCAAGGCTATAGAACTTGCGTTCTTGAAAGTTCTTGGAATTCTTTCCTTGAATCTTTCCCATATCCTTTATTTTCGTCTCTTTAATTCTAGTTGTTCAATTCCTGTTGTTATTGCTTCCGCATTTACTTCTCAAATTCTTACTCTAGTTTGGATTCCCGACCTATCAACTAGGGCTGATTTGGGTGACCAGATCTTCCTCCTCTTGGACTTCAATCTGAGCTACCAAATAATTGTAAAACTTCAACAATTCTTCTCCTCTGGGCTGGAGCTCTAGGAGTGGTGGTAGTGGAAAACACAATTATTACAATGAGGTAGGTGGTTGCTAATGTCTAAGAAAAGTCTTTGGTAGGTGAGGGGCGGCCAAGACTCTTTGGGGCAGATTTGGGCCTTAAAACAACTTGTTTTGGGCCATTTGTTTGGACTCCAATTGGGCTGTTCTTGTAACACTTCTTTCTAAACAAATGGCCCAAAACAAGTTGTTTTAAGGCCCAAATCTGCCCCAAAGAGTCTTGGCCGGCCCTCACCTACCAAAGACTTTTCTTAGACATTAGCAACCACCTACCTCATTGTAATAATTGTGTTTTCCACTACCACCACCCCACCTAGTTTTTAATGTTATTTTTATGCCTTTGTACTCCTATAAATAGTGTGTTCTTCTGCTTCATAAGGCAGATTATTATTGAGTGAGTATATCATACTTTGAGAGTTCTTTTGAACCTTTGTTCTTGTGCTTTGAGATTTATCTTTCAACCTTTACTAGTTCATAGTTCAAGGTAGTAAGATTACTTCTCTTTTGTGATATCTTTGATTCCTTTGTGGTATTCTTAGAAGGCGATTAATACTAGTATTAATTGTTGTCTCAAGTTACTCGTAAAGTGGTCAAGATCCGAATCTATTGTTTTGATTTGCTCTGTTAAGTAAAGGCGTTTGATTTCTTTCATAAATCAAGACGTTGTTACTTTGATCTTGTCAAGGCTATAGAACTTGCGTTCTTGAAAGTTCTCGGAATTCTTTCCTTGAATCTTTCCCATATCCTTTATTTTTGTCTCTTTAATTCTAGTTGTTCAATTCCTGTTGTTATTGCTTCCGCATTTACTTCTCAAATTCTTACTCTAGTTTGGATTCCCGACCTAGTTGTTATCAGGAACTTCCGTTTATATATCGTGGTCGTTATTTAGTAATTGACCCTAAATGAATATGATTTCTTTCATATACTAGGACGCATCGGCCTGCGACAACCACATAAGTCCATTTGATTAATACGATTGTAGTCATAACAGATTGGGAGTAATGTAATACGATTGTAGTAGGACGCATCAGCCTACGGCAACCACATAAGTCCATTTGACTAATACGATTGTAGTAATAGGACCTTCCATTTATATATCGTGGTTGTTATTTAGTAATTGACCATCTATGAATATTATTTCATTTATATACTAGGATGCATCGGCCTACGACAACCACATAAGTCCATTTGACTAATACGATTGTAGTCATAACTGATTGGGAGTAATGTAATACGATTGTAGTAGGACGTATAGGCCTACGACAACCACATAAGTCCATTTGACTAATACGATTGTAGTAATAGGACCTTCCGTTCATATATCGTGGTTGTTATTAAGTAATTGACCGTGAATGAATATGATTTCATTCATATACTAGGACGCATCGGCCTACAACAACCATATAAGTCCATTTGACTAATACGATTGTAGTAATAGAACCTTCCGTTTATATATCGTGGTTGTTATTTAGTAATTGACCATCTATGAATATTATTTCATTCATATACTAGGACGCATCAGCCTACGACAACCACATAAGTCCATTGGACTAATACGATTGTAGTCATAGGAACTTCCGTTTATATATCGTGGTCGTTATTTAGTAATTGACCCTAAATGAATATGATTTCTTTCATATACTAGGACGCATCGGCCTACGACAACCACATAAGTCCATTTGATTAATACGATTGTAGTCATAACAGATTGGGAGTAATGTAATACGATTGTAGTAGGACGCATCAGCCTACGGCAACCACATAAGTCCATTTGACTAATACGATTGTAGTAATAGGATCTTCCGTTTATATATCGTGGTTGTTATTTAGTAATTGACCATCTATGAATATTATTTCATTCATATACTGGGACGCATCGGCCTACGACAATCACATAAGTCCATTTGACTAATACGATTGTAGTCATAACGATTGGGAGTAATGTAATACGATTGTAGTAGGACGCATCGGCCTACGACAACCACATCAGTCCATTTGACTAGTACGATTGTAGTCATAGGAAATTCCGTTTATATATCGTGGTTGTTATTTAGTAACTGACCATCTATGAATACGATTTCATTCATATCCTAGGACGCATCGGCCTGTGACAATCACATAAGTCCATTTGACTAGTACGATTGTAGTCATAACAGATTGGGAGTAATGTAATACAATTGTAGTAGGACGCATCGCCCTACGACAACCACATAAGTCCATTTGACTAATACGATTGTAGTCATAGGAACTTCCGTTTATATATCGTGGTTGTTATTTAGTAATTGACTATCTATGAATACGATTTCATTCATATACTAGGACGCATCGGCCAACGACAATCACATAAGTACATTTGACTAATACGATTGTAGTCATAACAGATTGAGAGTAATGTAATACGATCGTAGTAGCATGCATCAGCCTACGACAACCACATAAGTCTATTTGACTAGTACGATTGTAGTCACAACAGATTGGGAGTAATTTAATATGATTGTAGTAGGATGCATCGGCCTACGACAACCATATAAGTCCATTTGACTAATACGATTGTAGTTATAGGACCTTCCGTTTATATATCGTGGTTGTTATTTAGTAATTGACCGTGAATTAATATGAATTCATTCTCATACTAGGACGCATCGGCCTACGACAACCACATAAGTCCATTTGACTAATACGATTGTAGTAATAGCCCCTTCCGTTTATATATCGTGGTTGTTATTTAGTAATTGACCATCTATGAATATTATTTCATTCATATACTAGGACGCATCGGCCTACGACAACCATATAAGTCCATTTGACTAATACGATTTAGTAATAGGACCATTTATATATCGTGGTTGTTATTTAGTAATTGACCGTGAATGAATATGATATCATTCATATACTGGGACGCATCAGCCTACGACAACCACATAAGTCATTTTGACTAATACGATTGTAGTCATAACAGATTGGGAGTAATGTAATACGATTGTAGTACAACTCATCGGCCTACGAAAACCACATAAGTCCATTTGACTAATACGATTGTAGTAGTAGGACCTTCCATTTATATATCGTGGTTGTTATTTATTAATTGACCATCTATGAATATTATTTCATTTATATACTAGGATGCATCGGCCTCCGACAACCACTTAAGTCCATTGGACTAATACGATTGTAGTCATAGGAACTTCCGTTTATATATCATGGTCGTTATTTAGTAATTGACCCTAAATAAATATGATTTCTTTCATATACTAGGACGCATCGTCCTGCGACAACCACATAAGTCCATTTGACTAATACGATTGTAGTCATAACAGATTGAGAGTAATGTAATACGATTGTAGTAGGACGCATCAGCCTACGGCAACCACATAAGTCCATTTGACTAATACGATTGTAGTAATAGGACCTTCCGTTTATATATCGTGGTTGTTATTTAGTAATTGACCATCTATGAATATTATTTCATTCATATACTAGGACGCATCGGCCTACGAGAATCACATAAGTCCATTTGACTAATACGATTGTAGTCATAACAGATTGGGAGTAATGTAATACGATTGTAGTAGGACGCATCGGCCTACGACAACCACATCAGTCCATTTGACTAGTACGATTGTAGTCATAGGAAATTCCGTTTATATATCGTGGTTGTTATTTAGTAACTGACCATCTATGAATACGATTTCATTCATATCCTAGGACGCATCGGCCTGTGACAATCACATAAGTCTATTTGACTAATACGATTGTAGTCATAACAGATTGCGAGTAATGTAATACGATTGTAGTAGGACGCATCTGCCTACGACAATCACATAAGTCCATTTGATTAATACGATTGTAGTCATAACAGATTGGGAGTAATGTAATACGATTGTAGTAGGACGCATCGGCCTACGACAACCACATAAGTCCATTTGACTGATACGACTGTATTCATAACAGATTGGGAGTAATGTAATACGATTGTAGTAGGACGCATCGGCCTACGACAACCACATAAGTCCATTTGACTAATACGATTGTAGTAATAGGACCTTCCGTTTATATATCGTGCTTGTTATTTAGTAATTGACCATCTATGAATATTATTTCATTCATATACTAGGACACATCAGCCTACGACAACCACATAAGTCCATTGGACTAATACGATTGTAGTCGTAGGAACTTCCGTTTATATATCATGGTCGTTATTTAGTAATTGACCCTAAATGAATATGATTTCTTTCATATACTAGGACGCATCGTCCTGCGACAACCACATAAGTCCATTTGACTAATACGATTGTAGTCATAACAGATTGGGAGTAATGTAATACGATTGTAGTAGGACGCATCAACCTACGGCAACCACATAAGTCCATTTGACTAATACGATTGTAGTAATAGGACCTTTCGTTTATATATCGTGGTTGTTATTTAGTAATTGACCATCTATGAATATTATTTCATTCATATACTAGGACGCATCGGCCTACGACAATCACATAAGTCCATTTGACTAATACGATTGTAGTCATAACAGATTGGGAGTAATGTAATACGATTGTAGTAGGACGCATCGGCCTACGACAACCACATCAGTCCATTTGACTAGTACGATTGTCCTCATAGGAAATTCCGTTTATATATCGTGGTTGTTATTTAGTAACTGACCATCTATGAATACGATTTCATTCATATCCTAGGACGCATCGGCCTGTGACAATCACATAAGTCCATTTGACTAATACGATTGTAGTCATAACAGATTGGGAGTAATGTAATACGATTGTAGTAGGACGCATCAGCCTACGACAATCACATAAGTCCATTTGATTAATACGATTGTAGTCATAACAGATTGGGAGAAATGTAATACGATTGTAGTAGGACACATCGGCCTACGACAACCACATAAGTCCATTTGACTGATACGACTGTATTCATAACAGATTGGGAGTAATGTAATACGATTGTAGTAGGACACATCGGCCTACGACAACCACATAAGTCCATTTGACTAATACGATTGTAGTAATAGGACCTTCCGTTTATATATCGTGCTTGTTATTTAGTAATTGACCATCTATGAATATTATCTCATTCATATACTAGGACGCATCAGCCTACGACAACCACATAAGTCCATTGGACTAATACGATTGTAATCATAGGAACTTCCGTTTATATATCGTGGTCGTTATTTAGTAATTGTTCCTGAATGAATATGATTTCTTTCATATACTAGGACGCATCGGCCTACGACAACCACATATGTCCATTTGACTAATACGATTGTAGTCATAACAGATTGGGAGTAATGTAATACGATTGTAGTAGGACGCATCAGCCTACAGCAACCACATAAGTCCATTTGACTAATACGATTGTAGTAATAGGACCTTCCGTTTATATTTCGTGGTTGTTATTTAGTAATTGACCATCTATGAATATTATTTCATTCATATACTAGGACGCATCGGCCTACGAGACTCACATAAGTCCATTTGACTAATACGATTGTAGTCATAACAGATTGGGAGTAATGTAATACGATTTTAGTAGGACGCATCGGCCTACGACAACCACATCAGTCCATTTGACTAGTACGATTGTAGTCATAGGAAATTCCGTTTATATATCGTGGTTGTTATTTAGTAACTGACCATCTATGAATACGATTTCATTCATATCCTAGGACGCATCGGCCTGTGACAATCACATAAGTCCATTTGACTAATACGATTGTAGTCATAACAGATTGGGAGTAATGTAATACGATTGTAGTAGGACGCATCAGCCTACGACAACCACATAAGTCCATTTGATTAATACAATTGTTGTCAAAACTGATTGGGAGTAATGTAATACGATTGTAGTAGGACGCATCGGCCTACGGCAACCACATAAGTCCATTTGACTAATACGATTGGAGTAATAGGACCTTCCGTTTATATATCGTGCTTGTTATTTAGTAATTGACCATCTATGAATATTATCTCATTCATATACTAGGACGCATCTGTCACGACCCCAAACCCCGGTCGTGATGGCGCCCAACACATTGCTAGGCAAGCCCGAACATCTTATCCAATTAAACCAGCCAAGTATAATTAATACTAATTAATCGGCGTGATTAGCCTATTTTCATAACAAATCAAGAAGTGTAGAACTGAAATACAAGAACACAGTCCCAACCAAATCGTGGCGTCACAAGTCTGAGCCTCTACAAATGAGATCTACTACAAAATCAAGTCTAACCAGAATGGAGACAACAAAATGATAAAAAGAAAGAGGTCAGGTACTGCGGACGTTGGCAGCTACCTCGAACTCTCCACAGAATGGGGATAATAAAGCAGTTGCGATAGCTCAACTGCCCTCCTGAACCTGTATATCTGCACAAAAAGTGCAGGGGAGTGGGGTGAGTATATTTCAACTCAGTGAGTAACAATAATAAACAATAACCGAAAATAAGAACTCCTGTACTATCACTAAACAGTTCTAAGGCGACCCCTACAGGTTAGTCATCACTATAATGAGTACTCTAATCTCTAGTCCACATCTATCTCATCTAGGTCCCACACTGACCACATCCTCGCTCGTACCACTACGGTATACAGCCATCTCAATATATGGAGACATATACATCCGTCTATAACATATAAATATTTCAGTATATATATGAATATGAATAAGTATAATGCGGCGCGCAGCCCGCTCCAATACATATACCGCTGCGGCGAGCAGCCCGCTCCAATACATATACCGCTGCGGCGCGCAGCCCGCTCCATTTAACGTCGACGGCGCTCACTGGGGGTGTATACAGACTTCGGAGGGGCTCCCTAGGCCCAAGCACTATAATACCGCGGCGTGCAGCACGATCCACACAAATATTACTGCGGCGTGCAGTTCGATCCAATATATATATGTATATATCTCTATACTGCTGCGGCGTGCAGCCCGATCCCATAATATACACCAGTGCTCACTGAGAATGTGTGCAGACTCAGACTCCGAAGGGGCTCCTACAGCCCGATCCAATATGTATACTGTTGCGGCGTGCAGCCCGATCCAATATATATAAGCTGCGGCATGCAACCCGATCCAATATATATATTGCTGCGGCGTGCGGCCCGATCCAATATAGGTATATATATATATAATACCTCATAATGGGTCCTTGACCCTGTTCCAGTCAGTATATACTTGGCCTCTCAGGCCCAATATAATATATCACAGTGGGTCCTTGACCCTGTCTCAGTCAATATAGACTTGGCCTTTCGGGCCCAATATAACATCTCATAGTGGGTCCTTGACCCTATCTCATCTCAATCGGTATAGACTTGGCCTTTCAGGCCCACTCAGCTAGAATAGGGAATTCCACCCTAGATAATCTCTCTCAATGTACACATCTAGTACGAGCTCATATTATGCTATACAGCTAGAGCTACGGCTGAGTGTATGTTTCCAACATGATATAAGGGTCACCTAGCTCTATAGGTTCCCTAATGCTCTACAGATCGGCACAAGGCCCCAAACATGGCTATTAGCCCAATTGTACAGTTATAATCTCATTAGCAGTCATACAACACAGTATACTATTAGTCAGGAAGGACTAAGTCCAAACCTCCAATCACCATGTCACCACGCCCGTCATGGAACGCGTGTCTCATCTCAATATAGCACTGTGAAGTGCTAGTACAGGGTTTCAAACCCTCAGTACAGTATTTACTACTACCACTCACCTCGAACCGGTAGAAGCCTCGGTCCGCCTTGCGCTTGCCTCGCAAATCAATCTCCTCGGTTGCCAAATCTGCTCAAAATCAATGATAATACATCAATATATGCTAAATTCACGTAACCCATTCGAAATAACCCAAATTGCATCAAAACCCACAAAGTTGTCAAAACCCGACTTTTGGTATGCTTCTCGAAAAATTATAAAAGTTACATATTCGGAACCCTCGTCTCAATACGAGTCTAGGCATATAAAATTTACCAAATTCGGACTCCATTTGCCCGCTCAAATCGGTATTTTACCAAAGCCCTGGCCTAGGCTAAATTTCCCCACAATTTGATCCAATTTCAGTGAAATAAAGAAGGATTCTAAGATAAAAACACATATATTAACCATAAAACTTACCTCCAATGATAACCCGGTGAAATCCCAACAATTTCCCTTCACTTTTGCTCCCCAAGACTCAACAATGGAGGTTTTCAATTAATGAGTCGCGGATGAAAATTTTGTCCAGATTTTTTTTTAACAAAATACTGTTCACCCGTGTTACTGTTCACCCGTGTTACTGTTCACAAGGTACTGTTCACGGGGTACTGTTCATAATGTACTATTCACGGGGTACTATTCACGGGATACTATTCACGGGTACTGTTCATTGCAGCAGCTTTTTATCTAAATTGCAGCACAGCCATTTTTTACTAAAATGGCTCTAAATCCATCATACGAACTCGAAATTAGACGATTCTTTTTTCTTTGGCTCCATAATTTTGATACGGATCTAGTAGTTCAAACAAAACTGAATTTGGATCTCATTTACTCAGTGCAACATCAATTTTGCTCGTTAAACAATTAATTCATATTCTGCGTCAAAAAACCAATCGCGACTTGATGAAACTAGACCAAACTTTCCAGATCAGTCCTATAATTCATTATCTAAATTCTCGAAGTCTTGAAATCAAATTTGGATCTCTAGAACTAAAAATAGACCTTTGGATCATTATATTTATGCTTGAAAACGGCAAAAATCTTCCAAAAATGACCCGTTGGACATCCGAAACACACCCGAGACCCTCGAGACCTCAACCAAATATACAAACATGATCTATTACCTCATTCCAACTTGCTTGAATCATAAAATCACTATCGTTAACATCAAAATCGTCCGTTTTCAGCAAATTCAAGCTTAAGTTTAACTATAACTTTCAAAATTCTTATTCGATCAAAAACCCGACCAAACGACCTCCGAATGACCTGAAATTTTGCAAGCACATCCAAAATCACCTAACGGAGCTACTGCAACTGTCGGAATTCCATTCCGACTCCCGGATCAAAATCTCACCTACCGTCCGGATTTCGCCAAAATTCAACCTTAGCCAATTCAAGCCTATTTCTACACCGGACCTCCAAATTCAATTCCGATTGTTCCCCTAAGTCACAAATCACCTCCCGGAACTAACCGAATCATCCGAATCCGATTCCAAGTCCTCTAACTAAATAGTCAACGTCCAGTTGACTTTTCCCAACTATTCCTTCTTCTAAGAGACTTTTTGTCTCAATTTCAATCAAACTCAACCCGGATTGACTCAAACTCACCCAACATGCATATTACAACATCAACAAGCATATAACGGGGGTAACAGGGTGATAACTCACATGATGACGGGCCGGGTCATCACATTCTCCCCAACTTAAGCAAACGCTCGTCCTCGAGCGGACCAAGAGGTCTACTGGAAGTGACCCAATAGCCGAATGACCTTACCAAGCATATATTCGGGGCGATACCACTTCACCCTATCTTTCATAAGTCCGATAACATAGTATAGCTGAATTTCCACAGTCTAACCGAACCATAAACCACATTGCACTTTCCGAAATCATATACCAGTCTGAATCCCACATCTATACTCAGAGTACAAACGATCCAACTGTAATAGCCAACTCACCACTCCGGGTGAGATCACATGATGTATCAAACAACCCGATCACTCGATACGATAGTCTCTAATCACGACAACCTGGCCACAATAACCAAATACTAGCAGAAAGAACCTTTCTCATTAGATAGAGTCTTATTCCAACACCTTCATATCCTGCCCACGACAACCGCACACGCGATATATCGAACCCATCTCTCAGGTCAACCATTCATGAATCCATTTCCCTTTTAATTGATACTACAACAGAATTCGGAGCCAAATCTCGATATTACTCTTCTAACGAGCTGAAATCATATATGCTCGCTCTCATTAATGACTCGAATGATCATTTCGGTAATAACACACCACACTGGTGACATGACACCTCAGCATCGGCCTATGCCACAACGAGCACAACACAGGCTCCAATAAGAAGGATCTGAACACACTCGAATCATGACAACCGACTCGCACAAAGAGCCATAATTCAAATTCTTCAATACCATCACAACACATAACTGAGATCTCGTCTCACATCATAGAATTAGAGTACCTAAATCCTCTTCGAAAGGTCATAACATCACGTGGCCTTGCCACAACTCATGATTCTATCCAAACACTATTACTCATGGAGCACCTCAAGTCGCAATGCTCAAAACGGTCAGCCACACACATATCTAGGTCTGAACTCAAGCAATCACTCACACCTGCGGTGATACAATTGATATACACTATCAAATCTTGAAAAGACACACCGATGTGCTATTCCCCGAGCGATACCAATACGGACTATTCCTCGGAAGCTAGGAACTATTGTATATAAGGTAACATATAGGAAGCTATATTTTCCATATCACACTGTTGCGGCGCGCAACCCGTTCCAATAGCATACCTGTGGCGGCGTGCCACCCGATCCAGATACCATACATGTGGCGGCGTGCCACCCGATCCAAATACTATACATGTGGCGGCGTGCCACCCGATCCACGCATAAATCTAGCAAAAGGGAATGCACATCGACTCAAGTTGCTCATTGCAACAAACATGTATATATGGCCTCGAGCTCGGTCACATGAAACTCATCCGACAAAGTTCCTCAATACCGGAACTGAATCAATGGTAGATACCTCTACACTGACATCCGCCACGAAGGCCCAACTGACAGAGCAATACCTACCAGCCGTCCGCCGGCCCTAGGGTACATCCACCCTGCTGGAGCATGATCTGATGCGCTCTGGCATGCAGTTTGCGACATGTTTCTGACATAGTCCATTTCACATTAGTCTGGACAACCTGGCTTATGACAACCAGTCAGCAATCGTATATCATTATTCAAATTCATCATATCAAGTAACAAGATAGCCACTAGAGCTTCCAATTTCCGATAACCGCTACACCGTGCCGATACACACGATATACCACCGCTGCGTAGGCGGGTTACGAGAACTTCTAGTCTCCAACACATACATAACACAGGAATCCCTATGCCTGATTCTGTACTTCACCGTGCGATTACATAACGCACCTCAAGCGTCCATTCATACCACGAAAGCCAATCATAAATTTCACTATGTCATCAACGACTCAATTATTACAGTCGATCCAACGGGAGTATACCACCATACCGCTAGATATTATCAGTTTATTTTACCCGGCCCTTTTGACCATAGGCTCTGCCGAAATACTAGTATAGCAGTACCATTCTCCTAAATCACCAGGAAGATTGATTCTCAGATTATCTGCAGCTGCCCACGCTGCTTGAGGATTTTAATGACTCCCCATATAATATGAATTGATCTCAAAACCTTGAACATGCCGTTATCAACTTTCCATAACACATCGCATATACCATACCACACTAAGACAACAGGGAAAATTCATATCCCTTTCCCTACGCCGCAAACATCGGCGCACTCAACTAGTCAAGGACTTTCATGATCCCATATAGAGAAAACTCATTACACATTTCGAGCTTTACATACCAACAGGAAATACATTCATTTTCAAACCACGGTAAAACACATCACAAACCCTTTCTCCTAATTACATTGCATAAGTTAAATTGCCAGGACCGAGTCCTTATACCCATATCGAGTTACACAACTACCAATACTCAAAAGCTTTATTGCACAATATCGGCGAGACTCATTACTTCAAACATATACCAGGAATTAATCGTATTCCTTATCATACCGTTTCGATTTATTAACAAGTTGATCCATTTACCCAATTTCCTTTCTGATTCATCTTTAATTTCATATTAGTCTTTACTGTAGCACGACAATGCCTCAACCCTTTTTACCACACAAAACTCGTACACAAGACCACACGGTCTAAGGCTCACGGGCCGCTGAATACTCTCTCAAATGTTTCCCAGAAGTACCACATTCTACCACACTTTATTTTCAAGAACTTCCTGCGATTTTGAATTTGTTATCATTACTTCCCAATACGGATACATAAAATCTCATCATTCACATAACATAACAAAAATCTTGATTTCTTCTACTAAAACCACGGTCTTTAGCCACGTACACAGTCTTAAGGCACCTGACTGTTGCAAGCGTAAATCTTGAACACCGCAAGGCTATTCTCGGGCGTCATTCACCCTTAACCAGTTATAATTCAACTGCCTTATTAAACAGAACCACTCGGACCTTACTAGAACTCTGACACCGCAGAACATGATTACATACGGATACAATTAACTATCTTTCTTTTCTATACATCAAACATTCTTTACCAACAGTAGTTCAAAACATCCTAGTATTTCTTCACATCTACGAAGCACCATAACCTTGTCAGAATTTTCCCAACATACTTAAAGACAGTGCCCACATAGCGTACAACCGTACAATTAGTTATTTAATAGCAACCTCCCCAACTTAGCTCGAAGCCATTCATCAAAGCACTTTTAACCACTCATATCATTATTATTCAAGTGATGCCGAAATGTTACAATGAGATTAAACTCAAGTCATTTACAAGTCTTGACAGAGACTCGAATCATCAGAGACCTTAACCGTTCTGCAATTCTTGCATTTATACACACACCACCAATAAGCCCACTCTCTTTAGGTGACAGAAATCTTTCTAAGTCCCAAATTTTCCAAAAATTTCGGCAGAGTTTCCTTTGTAATTTGGCCTATCCACCTGCCAGAGAATCACCAGAATCATCCTAACAATACATCCGCAACTCGACAAGACATCACAATGTATATCAACAACATAAATCTCAATACTACACAATTATATCATCAGCATTAGTACATGAACATGCGCTGCACCTGCTCAAATCATAACACATATACCTTTCACAATGATGCACCTAGCACAACCAATTCAGTTTTCTTGAGTTTGAACTCATACTACCAGACGTAGCGCACTTTACATTTCCGCTAAGAGGCAATGAACATATTTCTCACGCCCATAGCTAGTGCTACATATAAAATCACAATAAGAACCGAATACCTTACAGCTCTCCCATTATCAAACTGCAATTTTCACAATTAAGATCAATACCGATCGTATGAACTTCATAATACCGACTCGCGAAATTAGCACCTTGGTGCTCAAGCCATAGACAAGGATTTGCCCTCAAGTCCTCCAGACAGGCCCAACATGAACTCATAGAGATTATATCTCGTACCTCGATTGGGGAATCATAAGCCATCAAGGCAAATTTATCACTAAGCACTCGAGTGCGCACATCAACGTGTAGAAGGAATTTCAAGAATCATACCTCAAACTGAATCAAGTACGCACGATAAGAATTCCAAGAATTTGAAACTTTCCTAAAGGTTTGCAGCCTCCCGAGGATAAGTACAAGCGTCCCCGTACCGATCCACGAGACTCTACCAACCGGCTCATGACTCGCGAGACCTGTTAACCTAGGCTCTGATACCAACTTGTCACGACCCCAAACCCCGGTCGTGATGGCGCCCAACACATTGCTAGGCAAGCCCGACCGTCTTATCCAATTAAACCAGCCAAGTATAATTAATACTAATTAATCGGCGTGATTAGCCTGTTTTCATAACAAATCAAGAAGTGTAGAAATGAAATACAAGAACACAGTCCCAACCAAATCGTGGTGTCACAAGTCTGAGCCTCTACAAATGAGATCTACTACAATATCAAGTCTAACCAGAATGGAGACAACAAAATGATAAAAAGAAAGAGGTCAGGTACTGCGGACGTTGGCAGCTACCTCGAACTCTCCACAGAATGGGGATAATAAAGCAGTTGCGATAGCTCAACTGCCCTCCTGAACCTGTATATCTGCACAAAAAGTGCAGGGGAGTGGGGTGAGTATATTTCAACTCAGTGAGTAACAATAATAAACAATAACTGAAAATAAGAACTCCTGTACTATCACTAAACAGTTCTAAGGCAACCCCCACAGGTTAGTCATCACTATAATGAGTACTCTGATCCCCAGTCCACATCTATCTCATCTAGGTCCCACACTGACCACATCCTCGCTCGTACCACTACGGTATACAGCCATCTCAATATATGGAGACATATACATCCGTCTATAACATATAAATATTTCAGTATATATATGAATATGAATAAGTATAATGCTGCGGCGCGCAGCCCGCTCCAATACATATACCGCTGCGGCGCGCAGCCCGCTCCAATACATATACCGTTGCGGCGTGCAGCCCGCTCCATTTAACGTCGACGACGCTCACTGGGGGTATATACAGACTTCGGAGGGGCTCCCTAGGCCCAAGCACTATAATACTGCGGCGTGCAGCACGATCCACACAAATATTACTGCGGCGTGCAGTCCGATCCAATATATATATATGTATATATCTCTATACTGCTGCGGCGTGCAGCCCGATCCCATAATATACACCAGTGCTCACTGAGAATGTGTGCAGACTCAGACTCCGAAGGGGCTCCTACAGCCCAAGCGCAATAATACTGCGGCGTGCGGTCCGTCCCACATGTATATTACATGTATATTACATGTATATCACTGCGGCGTGCAGTCCGATCCAATATATATACTGCTGCGGCGTGCAGCCCGATCCAATATAGGTATATATATATAATACCTCATAATGGGTCCTCGACCCTATCCCAGTCAGTATATACTTGGCCTCTCAGGCCCAATATAATATATCACAGTGGGTCCTTGACCCTGTCTCAGTCAATATAGACTTGGCCTTTCGGGCCCAATATAACATCTCATAGTGGGTCCTTGACCCTATCTCATCTCAATCGGTATAGACTTGGCCTTTCAGGCCCACTCAACTAGAATAGGGAATTCCACCCTAGATAATCTCTCTCAATGTACACATCTAGTACAGGCTCATATTATGCTATACAGCTAGAGCTATGGCTGAGTGTATGTTTCCAACACGATATAAGGGTCACCTAGCTCTATAGGTTCCCTAATGCTCTACAGATCGGCACAAGGCCCCAAACATGGCTATCAGCCCAATTGCACAGTTATAAACTTATTATCAGTCATAACACACAGTATACTATTAGTCAGGAAGGACTAAGTCCAAACCTCCAATCACCATGTCACCACGCCCGTCATGGAACGCGTGTCTCATCTCAATATAGCACTGTGAAGTGCTAGTACAGGGTTTCAAACCCTCAGTACAGTATTTACTACTACCACTCACCTCGAACCGGTAGAAGCCTCGGTCCGCCTTGCGCTTGCCTCGCAAATCAATCTCCTCGGTTGCCAAATCTGCTCAAAATCAATGATAATACATCAATATATGCTAAATTCACGTAACCCATTCGAAATAACCCAAATTGCATCAAAACCCACAAAGTTGTCAAAACCCGACTTTTGGTATGCTTCTCGAAAAATTATAAAAGTTACATATTCGGAACCCTCGTCTCAATACGAGTCTAGGCATATAAAATTTACCAAATTCGGACTCCATTTGCCCGCTCAAATCGGTATTTTACCAAAGCCCTGGCCTAGGCTAAATTTCCCCACAATTTGATCCAATTTCAGTGAAATAAAGAAGGATTCTAAGATAAAAACACATATATTAACCATAAAACTTACCTCCAATGATAACCCGGTGAAATCCCAGCAATTTCCCTTCACTTTTGCTCTCCAAGACTCAACAATGGAGGTTTTCAATTAATGAGTCGCGGATGAAAATTCTGTCCAGATTTTTACTGTTCACCCGTGTTACTGTTCACCCGTGTTACTGTTCACAAGGTACTGTTCACGGGGTACTGTTCATAATGTACTATTCACGGGGTACTATTCACGGGATACTATTCACGGGTACTGTTCATTGCAGCAGCTTTTTATCTAAATTGCAGCACAGCCATTTTTTACTAAAATGGCTCTAAATCCATCATACGAACTCGAAATTAGACGATTCTTTTTTCTTTGGCTCCATAATTTTGATACGGATCTAGTAGTTCAAACAAAACTGAATTTGGATCTCATTTACTCAGTGCAACATCAATTTTGCTCGTTAAACAATTAATTCATATTCTGCGTCAAAAAACCAATCGCGACTTGATGAAACTAGACCAAACTTTCCAGATCAGTCCTATAATTCATTATCTAAATTCTCGAAGTCTTGAAATCAAATTTGGATCTCTAGAACTAAAAATAGACCTTTGGATCATTATATTTATGCTGAAAACGGCAAAAATCTTCCAAAAATGACCCGTTGGACATCCGAAACACACCCGAGACCCTCGAGACCTCAACCAAATACACAAACATGATCTATTACCTCATTCCAACTTGCTTGAATCATAAAATCACTATCGTTAACATCAAAATCGTCCGTTTTCAGCAAATTCAAGCTTAAGTTTAACTATAACTTTCAAAATTCTTATTCGATCAAAAACCCGACCAAACGACCTCCGAATGACCTGAAATTTTGCAGGCACATCCAAAATCACCTAACGGAGCTACTGCAACTGTCGGAATTCCATTCCGACTCCCGGATCAAAATCTCACCTACCGTCCGGATTTCGCCAAAATTCAACCTTAGCCAATTCAAGCCTATTTCTACACCGGACCTCCAAATTCAATTCCGATTGTTCCCCTAAGTCACAAATCACCTCCCGGAACTAACCGAATCATCCGAATCCGATTCCAAGTCCTCTAACTAAATAGTCAACGTCCAGTTGACTTTTCCCAACTATTCCTTCTTCTAAGAGACTTTTTGTCTCAATTTCAATCAAACTCAACCCGGATTGACTCAAACTCACCCAACATGCATATTACAACATCAACAAGCATATAACGGGGGTAACGGGGTGATAACTCACATGATGACGGGCCGGGTCATCACATTCTCCCCAACTTAAGCAAACGCTCGTCCTCGAGCGGACCAAGAGGTCTACTGGAAGTGACCCAATAGCCGAATGACCTTACCAAGCATATATTCGGGGCGATACCACTTCACCCTATCTTTCATAAGTCCGATAACATAGTATAGCTGAATTTCCACAGTCTAACCGAACCATAAACCACATTGCACTTTCCGAAATCATATACCAGTCTGAATCCCACATCTATACTCAGAGTACAAACGATCCAACTGTAATAGCCAACTCACCACTCCGGGTGAGATCACATGATGTATCAAACAACCCGATCACTCGATACGATAGTCTCTAATCACGACAATTGGCCACAATAACCAAATACTAGCAGAAAGAACCTTTCTCATTAGATAGAGTCTTATTCCAACACCTTCATATCCTGCCCACGACAACTGAAGCACGCGATATACCGAACCCATCTCTCGGGTCAACCATTCGTGAATCTATTTCCCTTTTAAAACTCATACCACAATAAGTTTTGGAGCCAAACCTCGATATTACCTTTCTAACGAGCTGAAATCATATATGCTCGCTCTCATTAATGACTTGAATGATCATTTTGGTTATAACACACCACACTGGTAACATGACACCTCAGCATCGGCCTAGGCCACAACAAGCACAACACAGGCTCCAATAAGAACGATCTGAACACACTCGAATCATGACAACTGACTCGCACAAAGAGCCATAATTCAAATTCTTCAATACCATCACAACACATAACTGAGATCTCGTCTCACATCATAGAATTAGAGTACCTAAATCCTCTTCGAAAGGTCATAACATCACGTGGCCTTGCCACAACTCATGATTCTATCCAAACACTATTACTCATGGAGCACCTCAAGTCGCAATGCTCAAAACGGTCAGCCACACACATATCTAGGTCTGAACTCAAGCAATCACTCACACCTGCGGTGATACAATTGATATACACTATCAAATCCTGAAAAGACACACCGATGTGCTATTCCCCGAGCGATACCAATACGGACTATTCCTCGGAAGCTAGGAACTATTGTATATAAGGTAACATATAGGAAGCGATATTTTCCATATCACACTGTTGCGGCGCGCAACCCGTTCCAATAGCATACCTGTGGCGGCGTGCCACCCGATCCAGATACCATACATGTGGCGGCGTGCCACCCGATCCAAATACTATACATGTGGCGGCGTGCCACCCGATCCACGCATAAATCTAGCAAAAGGGAATGCACATCGACTCAAGTTGCTCATTGCAACAAACATGTATATATGGCCTCGAGCTCGGTCACGTGAAACTCATCCGACAAAGTTCCTCAATACCGGAACTGAATCAATGGTAGATACCTCTACACTGACATCCGCTATGAAGGCCCAACCTGACAAAGCAATACCTACCAGCCGTCCGCTGGCCTTAGGGTACATCCACCCTGCTGGAGCATGATCCGATGCGCTCTGCCATGCAGTTTGCGACATGTTTCTGACATAGTCCATATCACATTAGTCTGGACAACCTGGCTTATGACAACCAGACAGCAATCATATATCATTATTCAAATTCATCATATCAAGCAACGAGATAGCCACTAGAGCTTCCAATTTCCGATAACCGCTACACTGTGCCGATACACACGATATACCACCGCTGCGTAGGCGGGTTACGAGAACTTCTAGTCTCCAACACATACATAACACAGGAATCCCTATGCCTGATTCTGTACTTCACCGTGCGATTACATAACGCACCTCAAGCGTCCATTCATACCACGAAAGCCAATCATAAATTTCACTATGTCATCAACGACTCAATTATTACAGTCGATCCAACGGGAGTATACCACCATACCGCTAGATATTATCAGTTTATTTTACCTGGCCCTTTTGACCATAGACTCTGCCGAAATACTAGTATAGCAGTACCATTCTCCTAAATCACCGGGAAGATTGATTCTCAGATTATCTGCAGCTGCCCACGCTGCTTGAGGATTTTAATGACTCCCCATATAATATGAATTGATCTCAAAACCTTGAACATGCCGTTATCAACTTTCCATAACACATCGCATATACCATACCACACTAAGACAACAGGGAAAATTCATATCCCTTTCCCTACGCCGCAAACATCGGCGCACTCAACTAGTCAAGGACTTTCATGATCCCATATAGAGAAAACTCATTACACATTTCGAGCTTTACATACCAACAGGAAATACATTCATTTTCAAACCACGGTAAAACACATCACAAACCCTTTCTCCTAATTACATTGCATAAGTTAAATTGCCAGGACCGAGTCCTTATACCCATATCGAGTTACACAACTACCAATACTCAAAAGCTTTATTGCACAATATCGGCGAGACTCATTACTTCAAACATATACCAGGAATTAATCGTATTCCTTATCATACCGTTTCGATTTATTAACAAGTTGATCCATTTACCCAATTTCCTTTCTGATTCATCTTTAATTTCATATCAGTCTTTACTGTAGCACGACAATGCCTCAACCCTTTTTACCACACAAAACTCGTACACAAGACCACACGGTCTAAGGCTCACGGGCCGCTGAATACTCTCTCAAATGTTTCCCAGAAGTACCACATTCTACCACACTTTATTTTCAAGAACTTCCTGCGATTTTGAATTTGTTATCATTACTTCCCAATACGGATACATAAAATCTCATCATTCACATAACATAACAAAAATCTTGATTTCTTCTACTAAAACCACGGTCTTTAGCCACGTACACAAGTCTTAAGGCACCTGATTGTTGCAAGCGTAAATCTTGAACACCGCAAGGCTATTCTCGGGCGTCATTCACCCTTAACCAGTTATAATTCAATTGCCTTATTAAACAGAACCACTCGGGCCTTACTAGATCTCTGACACCGCAGAACATGATTACATACGGATACAATTAACTATCTTTCTTTTCTATACATCAAACATTCTTTACCAACAGTAGTTCAAAACATCCTAGTATTTCTTCACATCTACGAAGCACCATAACCTTGTCAGAATTTTCCCAACATACTTAAAGACAGTGCCCACATAGCGTACAACCGTACAATTAGTTATTTAATAGCAACCTCCCCAACTTAGCTCGAAGCCATTCATCAAAGCACTTTTAACCACTCATATCATTATTATTCAAGTGATGCCGAAATGTTACAATGAGATTAAACTCAAGTCATTTACAAGTCTTGACAGAGACTCGAATCATCAGAGACCTTAACCGTTCTGCAATTCTTGCATTTATACACACACCACCAATAAGCCCACTCTCTTTAGGTGACAGAAATCTTTCTAAGTCCCAAATTTTCCAAAAATTTCGGCAGAGTTTCCTTTGTAATTTGGCCTATCCACCTGCCAGAGAATCACCAGAATCATCCTAACAATACATCCGCAACTCGACAAGACATCACAATGTATATCAACAACATAAATCTCAATACTACACAATTATATCATCAGCATTAGTACATGAACATGCGCTGCACCTGCTCAAATCATAACACATATACCTTTCACAATGATGCACCTAGCACAACCAATTCAGTTTTCTTGAGTTTGAACTCATACTACCAGACGTAGCGCACTTTACATTTCCGCTAAGAGGCAATGAACATATTTCTCACGCCCATAGCTAGTGCTACATATAAAATCACAATAAGAACCGAATACCTTACAGCTCTCCCATTATCAAACTGCAATTTTCACAATTAAGATCAATACCGATCGTATGAACTTCATAATACCGACTCGCGAAATTAGCACCTTGGTGCTCAAGCCATAGACAAGGATTTGCCCTCAAGTCCTCCAGACAGGCCCAACATGAACTCATAGAGATTATATCTCGTACCTCGATTGGGGAATCATAAGCCATCAAGGCAAATTTATCACTAAGCACTCGAGTGCGCACATCAACGTGTAGAAGGAATTTCAAGAATCATACCTCAAGCTGAATCAAGTACGCACGATAAGAATTTCAAGAATTTGAAGCTTTCCTAAAGGTTTGCAGCCTCCCGAGGATAAGCACAGGCGTCCCCGTACCGATCCACGAGACTCTACCAACCGGCTCATGACTCGCGAGACCTGTTAACCTAGGCTCTGATACCAACTTGTCACGACCCCAAACCCGGTCGTGATGGCGCCCAACACATTGCTAGGCAAGCCCGACCATCTTATCCAATTACCAACCAAGTATAATTAATACTAATTAATCGGCGTGATTAGCCTGTTTTCATAACAAATCAAGAAGTGTAGAAATGAAATACAAGAACACAGTCCCAACCAAATCGTGGTGTCACAAGTCTGAGCCTCTACAAATGAGATCTACTACACAATCAAGTCTAACCAGAATGGAGACAACAAAATGATAAAAAGAAAGAGGTCGGGTACTGCGGACGTTGGCAGCTACCTCGAAGTCTCCACAGAATGGGGATAATAAAGCAGTTGCGATAGCTCAACTACCCTCCTGAACCTGTATATCTGCTCAAAAAGTGCAGGGGAGTGGGGTGAGTATATTTCAACTCGGTGAGTAACAATAATAAACAATAACTGAAAATAAGAACTCCTGTACTATCACTAAACAGTTCTAAGGTAACCCCCACAGGTTAGTCATCACTATAATGAGTACTCTGATCTCTAGACCACATCTATCTCATCTAGGTCCCACACTGACCACATCCTCGCTCGTACCACTACGGTATACGACCATCTCAATATATGGAGACATATACATTCTGTCTATAACATATAAATATTTCGGTATATATATGAATATGAATAAGTATAATGCGCGCGCGCGCGGCCCGCTCCCGATACATATACCGCGCGCGCGCGCGGCCCGCTCCGATACATATACCGCTGCGGCGTGCGGCCCGCTCCGATAACGTCGACGGCGCGCTCACTGGGGGTGTATACGGACTTCGGAGGGGCTCCCAGGCCCAAGCACTATGATACTGCGGCGTGCGGCACGATCCACGCAAATATTACTGCGGCGTGCGGTCCGGTCCAATATATATATATGTATATATCTCTATACTCGCTGCGGCGTGCGGCCGGATCCCATAATATACACCGGTGCTCGCCGAGAATGTGTGCGGACTCGGACTCGAAGGGGCTCCTACGGCCCAGGCGCAATAATACTCGGCGTGCAGTCCGTCCCGCGTGTATATTACATGTATATTACTTGCATAATTACGATCCGAGTCCAATATATATACGCTGCGGCGTGCGGCCGATCCAATATAGGTATATATATATAATACCTTATAATGGGTCCTCGACCCTATTCCGGTCATTATATACTTGGCCTCTCGGGCCCGATATAATATATCACGGTGGGTCCTCGACCCCTGTCTCGGTCGATATAGACTTGGCCTTTCGGGCCCGATATAACATCTCATAGTGGGTCCGTCGACCCTATCTCATCTCAATCGGTATAGACTTGGCCTTTCGGGCCCACTCAACTAGAATAGGGAATTCCACCCTAGATAATCTCTCTCGATGTACACATCTAGTACGAGCTCATATTATGCTATACGGCTAGAGCTACGGCTGAGTGTATGTTTCCGACACGATATAAGGGTCACCTAGCTCTATAGGTTCCCTAATGCTCTACGGATCGGCACGAGGCCCCAAACATGGCTATTAGCCCAATGGTACACAGTTATAAACTTATTATCAGTCATAACACACGGTATACTATTAGTCGGGAAGGACTAAGTCCAAACCCCCAATCACCATGTCACCACGCCCGTCATGGAACGCGTGTCTCATCTCAATATAGCACTGTGAAGTGCTAGTACGAGGTTTCAAACCCTCAGTACAGTATTTACTACTACCACTCACCTCGAACCGGTAGAAGCCTCGGTCCGCCTTGCGCTTGCCTCGCAAATCAATCTCCTCGGTTGCCAAATCTGCTCAAAATCAATGATAATACATCAATATATGCTAAATTCACGTAACCCATTCGAAATAACCCAAATTGCATCAAAACCCACAAAGTTGTCAAAACCCGACTTTTGGTATGCTTCTCGAAAAATTATAAAAGTTACATATTCGGAACCCTCGTCTCAATACGAGTCTAGGCATATAAAATTTACCAAATTCGGACTCCATTTGCCCGCTCAAATCGGTATTTTACCAAAGCCCTGGCCTAGGCTAAATTTCCCCACAATTTGATCCAATTTCAGTGAAATAAAGAAGGATTCTAAGATAAAAACACATATATTAACCATAAAACTTACCTCCAATGATAACCCGGTGAAATCCCAGCAATTTCCCTTCACTTTTGCTCTCCAAGACTCAACAATGGAGGTTTTCAATTAATGAGTCGCGGATGAAAATTCTGTCCAGATTTTTACTGTTCACCCGTGTTACTGTTCACCCGTGTTACTGTTCACAAGGTACTGTTCACGGGGTACTGTTCATAATGTACTATTCACGGGGTACTATTCACGGGATACTATTCACGGGTACTGTTCATTGCAGCAGCTTTTTATCTAAATTGCAGCACAGCCATTTTTTACTAAAATGGCTCTAAATCCATCATACGAACTCGAAATTAGACGATTCTTTTTTCTTTGGCTCCATAATTTTGATACGGATCTAGTAGTTCAAACAAAACTGAATTTGGATCTCATTTACTCAGTGCAACATCAATTTTGCTCGTTAAACAATTAATTCATATTCTGCGTCAAAAAACCAATCGCGACTTGATGAAACTAGACCAAACTTTCCAGATCAGTCCTATAATTCATTATCTAAATTCTCGAAGTCTTGAAATCAAATTTGGATCTCTAGAACTAAAAATAGACCTTTGGATCATTATATTTATGCTGAAAACGGCAAAAATCTTCCAAAAATGACCCGTTGGACATCCGAAACACACCCGAGACCCTCGAGACCTCAACCAAATATACAAACATGATCTATTACCTCATTCCAACTTGCTTGAATCATAAAATCACTATCGTTAACATCAAAATCGTCCGTTTTCAGCAAATTCAAGCTTAAGTTTAACTATAACTTTCAAAATTCTTATTCGATCAAAAACCCGACCAAACGACCTCCGAATGACCTGAAATTTTGCAGGCACATCCAAAATCACCTAACGAAGCTACTGCAACTGTCGGAATTCCATTCCGACTCCCGGATCAAAATCTCACCTACAGTTCGGATTTCGCCAAAATTCTACCTTAGCCAATTCAAGCCTAAAACTACACCGGGCCTCCAAATTCACTTCCGATCGCTTTCCTAGCTCATAAATGACCTCCCGGAGCTGAACGAATCATTAGAATTCAATTTCGAGCTCTCTAACTCACAAGTCAATGTCGAGTTGACTTTTCCCAACTATTCCTTCTTCTAAGAGACTTTTTGTCTCATTTCCAACTAAACTCAATCCGAATTGACTCAAACTCGCCAAACATGCATATTGAAACATTAACAAGCAGTTAACGGGGGTAACAGGGTGATAACTCACATGATGACGGGCCGGGTCATCACAGCATCAGCCTACGACAACCACATAAGTCCATTGGACTAATACGATTGTAGTCATAGGAACTTCCGTTTATATATCGTGGACGTTATTTAGTAATTGTTCCTGAATGAATATGATTTCTTTCATATACTAGGACGCATCGGCCTACGACAACCACATATGTCCATTTGACTAATACGATTGTAGTCATGACAGATTAGGAGTAATGTAATACGATTGTAGTAGGACGCATCAGCCTATGACAATCACATAAGTCCATTTGATTAATACGATTGTAGTCATAACAGATTGGGAGTAATGTAATACGATTGTAGTAGGACGCATCGGCCTACGACAACCACATAAGTCCATTTGACTGATATGACTGTATTCATAACAGATTGGGAGTAATGTAATACGATTGTAGTAGGACGCATCGGCCTACGACAACCACGTAAGTCCATTTGACTAATACGATTGTAGTAATAGGACCTTCCGTTTATATATCGTGCTTGTTATTTAGTAATTGAACATCTATGAATATTATCTCATTCATATACTAGGACGCATCAGCCTACGACAACCACATAAGTCCATTGGACTAATACGATTGTAGTCATAGGAACTTCCGTTTATATATCGTGGTCGTTATTTAGTAATTGTTCCTGAATGAATATGATTTCTTTCATATACTAGGACGCATCGGCCTACGACAACCACATATGTCCATTTGACTAATACGATTGTAGTTATAACAGATTGGGAGTAATGTAATACGATTGTAGTAGGACGCATCGGCCTACGACAACCACATAAGTCCATTTGACTAATACGATTGTAGTAATAGGACCTTCCGTTTATATATCGTGGTTGTTATTTAGTAATTGACCATCTATGAATATTATTTCATTCCTATACTAGGACGCATCAGCCTACGACAATCACATAAGTCCATTTGACTAATACGATTGTAGTCATAACAGATTGGGAGTAATGTAATACGATTGTAGTAGGACGCATCGGCCTACGACAACCACATCAGTCCATTTGACTAGTACGATTGTAGTCATAGGAAATTCCGTTTATATGACCTTCCGTTTACATATCGTATTGGGAGTAATGTCATACGTTCATACTAGGACGCATCGGCCTGCGACAATCACATAAGTCCATTTGACTAATACGATTGTAGTCATAACAGATTGGGAGTAATGTAATACGATTGTAGTAGGACGCATCAGCCTACGACAACCACATAAGTCCATTTGACTAATACAATTGTTGTCAAAACTGATTGGGAGTAATGTAATACGATTGTAGTAGGACGCATCGGCCTACGACAACCACATAAGTCCATTTGACTAATACGATTGGAGTAATAGGACCTTCCGTTTATATATCGTGCTTGTTATTTAGTAATTGACCATCTATGAAATTATCTCATTCATATACTAGGACGCATCAGCCTACGACAACCACATAAGTCCATTGGACTAATACGATTGTAGTCATAGGAACTTCCGTTTATATATCATGGTCGTTATTTAGTAATTGTTCCTGAATGAATATGATTTCTTTCATATAGTAGGACGCATCGGCCTACGACAACCACATATGTCATTTGACTAATACGATTGTAGTCATGACAGATTAGGAGTAATGTAATACGATTGTAGTAGGACGCATCAGCCTATGATAATCACATAAGTCCATTTAATTAATACGATTGTAGTCATAACAGATTGGGAGTAATGTAATACGATTGTAGTAGGACGCATCGGCCTACGACAACCACGTAAGTCCATTTGACTGATATGACTGTATTCATAACAGATTGGGAGTAATGTAATACGATTGTAGTAGGACGCATCGGCCTACGACAACCACATAAGTCCATTTGACTAATACGATTGTAGTAATAGGACCTTCCGTTTATATATCGTGCTTGTTATTTAGTAATTGAACATCTATGAATATTATCTCATTCATATACTAGGACGCATCAGCCTACGACAACCACATAAGTCCATTGGACTAATACGATTGTAGTCATAGGAACTTCCGTTTATAAATCGTGGTCGTTATTTAGTAATTGTTCCTGAATGAATATGATTTCTTTCATATACTAGGACGCATCGGCCTACGACAACCACATATGTCCATTTGACTAATACGATTGTAGTCATAACAGATTGGGAGTAATGTAATACGATTGTAGTAGGACGCATCGGCCTACGACAACCACATAAGTCCATTTGACTAATACGATTGGAGTAATAGGACCTTCCGTTTATATATCGTGCTTGTTATTTAGTAATTGACCATCTATGAATATTATCTCATTCATATACTACGACGCATCAGCCTACGACAACCACATAAGTCCATAGGACAAATACGATTGTAGTCATAGGAACTTCCGTTTATATATCGTGGTCGTTATTTAGTAATTGTTCCTGAATGAATATGATTTCTTTCATATACTAGGACGCATCGGCCTACGACAACCACATATGTCCATTTGACTAATACAATTGTAGTCATGACAGATTAGGAGTAATGTAATACGATTGTAGTAGGACGCATCAGCCTACGGCAACCACTTAAGTCCATTTGACTAATACGATTGTAGTAATAGGACCTTCCGTTTATATATCGTGGTTGTTATTTAGTAATTGACCATCTATGTATATTATTTCATTCATATACTAGGACGCATCGGCCTACAACAATCACATAAGTCCATTTGACTAATACGATTGTAGTCATAACAGATTGGGAGTAATGTAATACGATTGTAGTCATCCTGGTTGTTGTTTAGTAATTGACCCTGAATGAATATGATTTCTTTCATATACTAGGACGCATCGGCCTACGACAACCACATAAGTCCATTTGACTAATACGATTGTAGTCATAACAGATTGGGAGTAATGTAATACGATTGTAGTAGGACGCATCGGCCTACGACAACCGCATAAGTCCATTTGACTAATACGATCGTAGTCATAGGACCTTCCGTTTAAATATCATGGTTGTTATTTAGTAATTGACCGTGAATGAATATGATTTCATTCATATACTATGACACATCGGCCTATAACAACAACATAAGTCCATTTGACTAATACGATTGTAGTCATAACATATTGGGAGTAATGTAATGCGTTTGTAGTAGGACGCATCGGCCTACGACAAGCACAAAAGTTCATTTGACTAATACGAGTATAGTCATAGGAACTTCCGTTATATATCGTGGTTGTTATTTATTAATTGACCGTGAAGGAATATTATTTCATTGATATACTAGGACGCATCGGCATACGACAAACACATTAGTCCATTGGACTAATACGATTATAGTCATAGGAACTTCCGTTTAAATATCGTGGTTGTTATCTAGTAATTGACCGTGAATGAATATGATTTCATTAATATATTAGGACAGATCGGCCTACGACAATCACATAAGTCTATTTTACTATTACGATTGTAGTCATAAATGATTGGGAGTAATGTAATACGATTGTAGTAGGACGCATCGGCCTACGACAACCTCATAAGTCCATTTAACTAATATAATTGTAGTAATAGGACCTTCTGTTTATATATCGTGGTTGTTATTTAGTAATTGACCATCTATGAATATTATTTCATTCATATACTAGGACGCAGCGGCCTACGACAACCACATAAGTCCATTGGACTAATACGATTGTAGTCATAGGAACTTCCGTTTATATATCGTGGTTGTTATTTAGTAATTGACCCTGAATGAATATGATTTCTTTCGTATACTAGGACGCATCGGCCTACGACAACCACATAATACGATTGTAGTCATAGGAACTTACGTTTATATATCGTGGTTGTTATTTAGTAATTGACCATCTATGAATATTATTTCATTCATATACTAGGACGCATCAGCCTACGACAATCACATAAGTCAATTTGACTAATACGATTGTAGTCATAACACATTGGGAGTAATGTAATACGATTGTAGTAGGACACATCGGCCTACGACAACCACATCAGTCCATTTGACTAATACGATTGTAGTCATAGGAACTTCCGTTTATATATCGTGGTTGTTATTTAGTAACTGACCATCTATGAATACGATTTCATTCATATACTAGGACGCATCGGCCTGTGACAATCACATAAGTCCATTTGACTAATACGATTATAGTCATAACAGATTGGGAGTAATGTAATACGATTGTAGTAGGACGCTTCAGCCTACGACAACCGTCCATTTGACTAATACAATTGTTGTCATAACTGATTGGGAGTAATGTAATACGATTGTAGTAGGACGCATCGGCCTACGACAACCACATAAGTCCATTTGACTAATACGATTGTAGTAATAGGACCTTCCGTTATATATTGTGGTTGTTATTTAGTAATTGACCGTGAATGAATATAATTTCATTCATATACTATGACGCATCGGCCTACGACAACCACATAAGTCCATTTGATTAATACGATTGTAGTAATAGGACCTTCCGTTTAAATATCATGGTTGTTATTTAGTAATTGACCGTCTATGAATATGATTTAATTCATATACTAAGACGCATCGGCCTACGACAACCACATAAGTCCATTTGACTAATACGATTGTAGTGATAACTGATTGGGAGTAATTTAATACGATTGTAGTAGGATGCATCGGTCTACGACAATCACATAAGTCCATTTGACTAATACGATTGTAGTCATAGGAACTTCCGTTTATATATGGTGGTCGTTATTTAGTAAATGACCGTGAATTAATATTATTTCATTCATATACTAGAACGGATCGGCCTACGACAACAACATAAGTCCATTGGACTAATACGATTTTAGTCATAGGAACTTCCTTTAATATATCGTGGTTGTTATTTAGTAATTGACCGTGAATGAATATGATTTCATTCATATACTAGGACGCATCGGCCTACGACAATCACATAAGTCCATTTGACTAATACGATTGTAGTCATAACGGATTGGGAGTAATGTAATACGATTGTAGTAGGACGCATCGGCCTACGACAACCATATTAGTCCATTTGACTAATACGATTGTACTCATAACAGATTGGGAGTAATGTAATACGATTGTAGTAGGACGCATCGGCCTACGACAACCACATAAGTCTATTTGACTAATACGATTGTAGTAATAGGACCTTCCATTTATATATCGTGGTTGTTATTTAGTAATTGACCGTCTATGAATATTATTTCATTCATATACTAGGACGCATTGGTTTACGACAACCACATAAGTCCATTTGACTAATACGATTGTAGTCATAACAGATTGGGAGTAATGTAATACGATTGTAGTACGACGCATCGGCCTACGACAACCACATAAGTCCATTTGACTAATACGATTGTAGTCACAACAGATTGGGAGTAATGTAATACGATTGTAGTAGGACACATCGGCCTACGACAACCATATAAGTCCATTTGACTAATACGATTGTAGTCATACGACCTTCCGTTTATATATCGTGGTTGTTATTTAGTAATAGACCGTGAATGAATATGAGTTCATTCATATACTAGGACGCATCGGGCTACGACAACCACATAAGTCCATTTGACTAATACGATTGTAGTAATAGGACCTTCCGTTTATATATCATGGTTGTTATTTATTAATTGACCGTGTATGAATATGATTTCATTCATATACCATGACGCATCGGCCTACGACAACCACATAAGTCCATTTGATTAATTCGATTGAAGTAATAGGACATTCCGTTTATATTTCGTGGTTGTTATTTAGTAATTGACCGTCTATGAATATTATTTAATTCATATACTAAGACGCATCGGCCTACGACAACCACAAATGTCCATTTGACTAATACGATTGTAGTCATAACAGATTGGAAGTAATGTAATACGATTGTAGTAGGACGCATCGGCCTACGACAATCACATAAGTCCATTTGACTAATACGATTGTAGTAATAGGACCTTCCGTTTATATATCATGGTTGTTATTTAGTAATTGACCGTGTATGAATATGATTTCTTTCATATACTATGACGCATCGGCCTACGACAACCACATAAGTCCATTTGATTAATACGATTGTAGTAATAAGACCTTCCGTTTATATATCGTGGTTGTTATTTAGTAATTGACCGTCTATGAATATTATTTAATTCATATACTAAGACGCATCGGCCTACGACAACCACAAATGTCCATTTGACTAATACGATTGTAGTCATTACAGATTGGGAGTAATGTAATACGATTGTAGTAGGACGCATCGCCCTACGACAACCACATAAGTCCATTTGACTAATACGAGTGTAGTCATAGGAATTTCCGTTTATATATCGTGGTTGTTATTTAGTAATTGACCATCTATGAATACGATTTCATTCATATACTAGGACACATTGGCCTATAACAACAACATAAGTCCATTTGACTAATACGATTGTAGTCATAACATATTAGGAGTAATGTAATACGATTGTAGTAGGACGCATCAGCCCACGACAACCACATAAGTCTATTTGACTAATACGATTGTAGTCACAACATAATGGGAGTAATGTAATACGATTGTAGTAGGATGCATCAGCCTACGACAACCACATAAGTCCATTTGACTAATACGATTGTAGTAATAGGACCTTCCGTTTATATATCGTTGTTGTTATTTAGTAATTGACCATGAATGAATATGATTTCATTCATATTCTAGGACGCATCGGCCTACGACAACCACATAAGTCCATTTGACTAATACGATTGTAGTAATAGGCCCTTCCGTTTATATATCATGGTTGTTATTTAGTAATTGACCATCTATGAATATTATTTCATTCATATACTAGGACGCATCGGCCTACGACAACCACATAAGTCCATTTGACTAATACGATTGTAGTCATAACAGATTGGGAGTAATGTAATACGATTGTAGTAGGACACATCGGCCTACAACAACCGCATAAGTCCATTTGACCAATACGATTGTAGTCATAACAGATTGGGAGTAATGTAATAGGATTGTAGTCATAGGAACTTCCGTTTATATATCGTGGTTGTTATTTAGTAATTGACCATCTATGAATATTATTTTATTCATATACCTCGGCTTACGACAATCACATAAGTCCATTTGACTAATACGATTGTAGTCATAACAGATTGGGAGTAATGTAATACGATTGTAGTAGGACGCATCGCGCTACGACAACCACATAAGTCCATTTGACTAATATGATTGTAGTCATAGGAACTTCCGTTTATATATCGTGGTTGTTATTTAGTAATTGACCATCTATGAATAGGATTTCATTCATATACTAGGACGCTTCGGCCTACGACAATCACATAAGTCCATTTGACTAATACGATTTTAGTCATAATAGATTGGGAGTAATGTAATACGATCGTAGTAGGACGCATCAGCCTATGACAACCACAGAAGTCTATTTGACTAATACGATTGTAGTCACAAAAGATTGGGAGTAATGTAATACGATTGTAGTAGGACGCATCGGCCTACGACAACCACATAAGTCCATTTGACTAATACGATTGTAGTAATAGGACCTTCTGTTTATATATCGTGGTTGTTATTTAGTAATTGACCGTAAATGAATACGATTTCATTCATATACTAAGACGCATCGGCCTACGACAACCACATAAGTCCATTTGACTAATACGATTGTAGTCATAACAGATTGGGAGTAATGTATTATGATTGTAGTAGGACGCATCGGCCTACAACAACCACATAAGTCCATTTGACCAATACGATTGTAGTAATAGGACCTTCCGTTTATATATCGTGGTTGTTATTTAGTAATTGACCGTCTATGAATATTATTTCATTCATATACTAGGACGCATCGGCCTACGACATCCACATAAGTCCATTTGACTAATACGATTGTAGTCATAACAGATTGGGAGTAATGTAATACGATTGTAGTAGGAAGCATCAGCCTACGACAACCACATAAGTCCATTTGACTAATACGATTGTAGTAATAGGACCTTCCATTTATATATCGTGGTTGTTATTTAGTAATTGACCATCAATGAATATTATTTCATTAATATACTAGGTCGCAGCGGCCTACGACAACCACATAAGTCCATTGGACTAATTCGATTGTAGTCAAAGGAACTTCCGTTTATATATCGTGCTTGTTATGTAGTAATTGACCCTGAATGAATATGATTTCATTCATATACTAGGACGCATCGGCCTACGACAACCACACAAGTCCATTTGACTAATACGATTGTAGTCATAACAGATTGGGAGTAATGTAATTCGATTGTAGTAGGACGCATCGGCCTATGACAATCACATAAGTCAATTTGACTAATACGATTGTAGTCATAGGAACTTCCGTTTATATATCGTGGTTGTTATTTAGTAATGGACCGTGAATGAATATGATTTCATTCATATACTAGGACGCATAGGCCTACGACAATCACATAAGTCCATTTGACTAATACGATTGTAGTCATAACGGATTGGGAGTAATGTAATACGATTGTAGTAGGACGCATCGGCCTACGACAACCATATTAGTCCATTTGACTAATACGATTGTACTCATAACAGATTGGGAGTAATGTAATACGATTGTAGTAGGACGCATCGGCCTACGACAACCACATAAGTCTATTTGACTAATACGATTGTAGTAATAGGACCTTCCATTTATATATCGTGGTTGTTATTTAGTAATTGACCGTCTATGAATATTATTTCATTCATATACTAGGACGCATTGGTTTACGACAACCACATAAGTCCATTTGACTAATACGATTGTAGTCATAACAGATTGGGAGTAATGTAATACGATTGTAGTACGACGCATCGGCCTACGACAACCACATAAGTCCATTTGACTAATACGATTGTAGTCACAACAGATTGGGAGTAATGTAATACGATTGTAGTAGGACACATCGGCCTACGACAACCATATAAGTCCATTTGACTAATACGATTGTAGTCATACGACCTTCCGTTTATATATCGTGGTTGTTATTTAGTAATAGACCGTGAATGAATATGAGTTCATTCATATACTAGGACGCATCGGGCTACGACAACCACATAAGTCCATTTGACTAATACGATTGTAGTAATAGGACCTTCCGTTTATATATCATGGTTGTTATTTATTAATTGACCGTGTATGAATATGATTTCATTCATATACCATGACGCATCGGCCTACGACAACCACATAAGTCCATTTGATTAATTCGATTGAAGTAATAGGACATTCCGTTTATATTTCGTGGTTGTTATTTAGTAATTGACCGTCTATGAATATTATTTAATTCATATACTAAGACGCATCGGCCTACGACAACCACAAATGTCCATTTGACTAATACGATTGTAGTCATAACAGATTGGAAGTAATGTAATACGATTGTAGTAGGACGCATCGGCCTACGACAATCACATAAGTCCATTTGACTAATACGATTGTAGTAATAGGACCTTCCGTTTATATATCATGGTTGTTATTTAGTAATTGACCGTGTATGAATATGATTTCTTTCATATACTATGACGCATCGGCCTACGACAACCACATAAGTCCATTTGATTAATACGATTGTAGTAATAAGACCTTCCGTTTATATATCGTGGTTGTTATTTAGTAATTGACCGTCTATGAATATTATTTAATTCATATACTAAGACGCATCGGCCTACGACAACCACAAATGTCCATTTGACTAATACGATTGTAGTCATTACAGATTGGGAGTAATGTAATACGATTGTAGTAGGACGCATCGGCCTACGACAACCAGATAAGTCCATTTGACTAATACGATCGTAGTCATAGGACCTTCCGTTTAAATATCATGGTTGTTATTTAGTAATTGACCGTGAATGAATATGATTTCATTCATATACTATGGCACATCGGCCTATAACAACAACATAAGTCCATTTGACTAATACGATTGTAGTCATAACATATTGGGAGTAATGTAATGCGTTTGTAGTAGGACGCATCGGCCTACGACAAGCACAAAAGTTCATTTGACTAATACGAGTATAGTCATAGGAACTTCCGTTATATATCGTGGTTGTTATTTATTAATTGACCGTGAAGGAATATTATTTCATTGATATACTAGGACGCATCGGCATACGACAAACACATTAGTCCATTGGACTAATACGATTATAGTCATAGGAACTTCCGTTTAAATATCGTGGTTGTTATCTAGTAATTGACCGTGAATGAATATGATTTCATTAATATATTAGGACACATCGGCCTACGAAAATCACATAAGTCTATTTTACTATTACGATTGTAGTCATAAATGATTGGGAGTAATGTAATACGATTGTAGTAGGACGCATCGGCCTACGACAACCTCATAAGTCCATTTAACTAATATAATTGTAGTAATAGGACCTTCTGTTTATATATCGTGGTTGTTATTTAGTAATTGGCCATCTATGAATATTATTTCATTCATATACTAGGACGCAGCGGCCTACGACAACCACATAAGTCCATTGGACTAATACGATTGTAGTCATAGGAACTTCCGTTTATATATCGTGGTTGTTATTTAGTAATTGACCCTGAATGAATATGATTTCTTTCGTATACTAGGACGCATCGGCCTACGACAACCACATAAGTCCATTAGACTAATACGATTGTAGTCATAACAGATTGGGAGTAATGTAATACGATTGTAGTAGGACGCATCGGCCTACGACAACCCAGATAAGTCCATTTGACTAATACGATCGTAGTCATAGGACCTTCCATTTAAATATCATGGTTGTTATTTAGTAATTGACCGTGAATGAATATGATTTCATTCATATACTATGACGCATCGTCCTACGACAACCACATAAGTCCATTTGACTAATACGATTATAGTCATAACAGATTAGGAGTAATGTGATACGATTGTAGTAGGACGCATCGGCCTATGACAACCACATAAGTCCATTTGACTAATACGATTGTCGTCATAACAGATTGGGAGTAATGTAATACGATTGTAGTCATAGGAACTTACGTTTATATATCGTGGTTGTTATTTAGTAATTGACCATCTATGAATATTATTTCATTCATATACTAGGACGCATCAGCCTACGACAATCACATAAGTCCATTTGACTAATACGATTGTAGTCATAACACATTGGGAGTAATGTAATACGATTGTAGTAGGACACATCGGCCTACGACAACCACATCAGTCCATTTGACTAATACGATTGTAGTCATAGGAACTTCCGTTTATATATCGTGGTTGTTATTTAGTAACTGACCATCTATGAATACGATTTCATTCATATACTAGGACGCATCGGCCTGTGACAATCACATAAGTCCATTTGACTAATACGATTATAGTCATAACAGATTGGGAGTAATGTAATACGATTGTAGTAGGACGCTTCAGCCTACGACAACCGTCCATTTGACTAATACAATTGTTGTCATAACTGATTGGGAGTAATGTAATACGATTGTAGTAGGACGCATCGGCCTACGACAACCACATAAGTCCATTTGACTAATACGATTGTAGTAATAGGACCTTCCGTTATATATTGTGGTTGTTATTTAGTAATTGACCGTGAATGAATATAATTTCATTCATATACTATGACGCATCGGCCTACGACAACCACATAAGTCCATTTGATTAATACGATTGTAGTAATAGGACCTTCCGTTTAAATATCATGGTTGTTATTTAGTAATTGACCGTCTATGAATATGATTTAATTCATATACTAAGACGCATCGGCCTACGACAACCACATAAGTCCATTTGACTAATACGATTGTAGTGATAACTGATTGGGAGTAATTTAATACGATTGTAGTAGGATGCATCGGTCTACGACAATCACATAAGTCCATTTGACTAATACGATTGTAGTCATAGGAACTTCCGTTTATATATGGTGGTCGTTATTTAGTAAATGACTGTGAATGAATATGATTTCATTCATATACTAGGACGCATCGGCCTACGACAATCACATAAGTCCATTTGACTAATACGATTGTAGTCATAACGGATTGGGAGTAATGTAATACGATTGTAGTAGGACGCATCGGCCTACGACAACCATATTAGTCCATTTGACTAATACGATTGTACTCATAACAGATTGGGAGTAATGTAATACGATTGTAGTAGGACGCATCGGCCTACGACAACCACATAAGTCTATTTGACTAATACGATTGTAGTAATAGGACCTTCCATTTATATATCGTGGTTGTTATTTAGTAATTGACCGTCTATGAATATTATTTCATTCATATACTAGGACGCATTGGTTTACGACAACCACATAAGTCCATTTGACTAATACGATTGTAGTCATAACAGATTGGGAGTAATGTAATACGATTGTAGTACGACGCATCGGCCTACGACAACCACATAAGTCCATTTGACTAATACGATTGTAGTCACAACAGATTGGGAGTAATGTAATACGATTGTAGTAGGACACATCGGCCTACGACAACCATATAAGTCCATTTGACTAATACGATTGTAGTCATACGACCTTCCGTTTATATATCGTGGTTGTTATTTAGTAATAGACCGTGAATGAATATGAGTTCATTCATATACTAGGACGCATCGGGCTACGACAACCACATAAGTCCATTTGACTAATACGATTGTAGTAATAGGACCTTCCGTTTATATATCATGGTTGTTATTTATTAATTGACCGTGTATGAATATGATTTCATTCATATACCATGACGCATCGGCCTACGACAACCACATAAGTCCATTTGATTAATTCGATTGAAGTAATAGGACATTCCGTTTATATTTCGTGGTTGTTATTTAGTAATTGACCGTCTATGAATATTATTTAATTCATATACTAAGACGCATCGGCCTACGACAACCACAAATGTCCATTTGACTAATACGATTGTAGTCATAACAGATTGGAAGTAATGTAATACGATTGTAGTAGGACGCATCGGCCTACGACAATCACATAAGTCCATTTGACTAATACGATTGTAGTAATAGGACCTTCCGTTTATATATCATGGTTGTTATTTAGTAATTGACCGTGTATGAATATGATTTCTTTCATATACTATGACGCATCGGCCTACGACAACCACATAAGTCCATTTGATTAATACGATTGTAGTAATAAGACCTTCCGTTTATATATCGTGGTTGTTATTTAGTAATTGACCGTCTATGAATATTATTTAATTCATATACTAAGACGCATCGGCCTACGACAACCACAAATGTCCATTTGACTAATACGATTGTAGTCATTACAGATTGGGAGTAATGTAATACGATTGTAGTAGGACGCATCGCCCTACGACAACCACATAAGTCCATTTGACTAATACGATTGTAGTCATAGGAATTTCCGTTTATATATCGTGGTTGTTATTTAGTAATTGACCATCTATGAATACGATTTCATTCATATACTAGGACACATCGGCCTATAACAACAACATAAGTCCATTTGACTAATACGATTGTAGTCATAGCATATTAGGAGTAATGTAATACGATTGTAGTAGGACGCATCAGCCCACGACAACCACATAAGTCTATTTGACTAATACGATTGTAGTCACAACATAATGGGAGTAATGTAATACGATTGTAGTAGGATGCATCAGCCTACGACAACCACATAAGTCCATTTGACTAATACGATTGTAGTAATAGGACCTTCCGTTTATATATCGTTGTTGTTATTTAGTAATTGACCATGAATGAATATGATTTCATTCATATTCTAGGACGCATCGGCCTACGACAACCACATAAGTCCATTTGACTAATACGATTGTAGTAATAGGCCCTTCCGTTTATATATCGTGGTTGTTATTTAGTAATTGACCATCTATGAATATTATTTCATTCATATACTAGGACGCATCGGCCTACGACAACCACATAAGTCCATTTGACTAATACGATTGTAGTCATAACAGATTGGGAGTAATGTAATACGATTGTAGTAGGACACATCGGCCTACAACAACCGCATAAGTCCATTTGACCAATACGATTGTAGTCATAACAGATTGGGAGTAATGTAATAGGATTGTAGTCACAGGAACTTCCGTTTATATATCGTGGTTGTTATTTAGTAATTGACCATCTATGAATATTATTTTATTCATATACCTCGGCTTACGACAATCACATAAGTCCATTTGACTAATACGATTGTAGTCATAACAGATTGGGAGTAATGTAATACGATTGTAGTAGGACGCATCGCGCTACGACAACCACATAAGTCCATTTGACTAATATGATTGTAGTCATAGGAACTTCCGTTTATATATCGTGGTTGTTATTTAGTAATTGACCATCTATGAATAGGATTTCATTCATATACTAGGACGCTTCGGCCTACGACAATCACATAAGTCCATTTGACTAATACGATTTTAGTCATAATAGATTGGGAGTAATGTAATACGATCGTAGTAGGACGCATCAGCCTATGACAACCACAGAAGTCTATTTGACTAATACGATTGTAGTAACAAAAGATTGGGAGTAATGTAATACGATTGTAGTAGGACGCATCGGCCTACGACAACCACATAAGTCCATTTGACTAATACGATTGTAGTAATAGGACCTTCTGTTTATATATCGTGGTTGTTATTTAGTAATTGACCGTAAATGAATACGATTTCATTCATATACTAAGACGCATCGGCCTACGACAACCACATAAGTCCATTTGACTAATACGATTGTAGTCATAACAGATTGGGAGTAATGTATTATGATTGTAGTAGGACGCATCGGCCTACAACAACCACATAAGTCCATTTGACCAATACGATTGTAGTAATAGGACCTTCCGTTTATATATCGTGGTTGTTATTTAGTAATTGACCGTCTATGAATATTATTTCATTCATATACTAGGACGCATCGGCCTACGACATCCACATAAGTCCATTTGACTAATACGATTGTAGTCATAACAGATTGGGAGTAATGTAATACGATTGTAGTAGGAAGCATCAGCCTACGACAACCACATAAGTCCATTTGACTAATACGATTGTAGTAATAGGACCTTCCATTTATATATCGTGGTTGTTATTTAGTAATTGACCATCTATGAATATTATTTCATTAATATACTAGGTCGCAGCGGCCTACGACAACCACATAAGTCCATTGGACTAATTCGATTGTAGTCAAAGGAACTTCCGTTTATATATCGTGCTTGTTATGTAGTAATTGACCCTGAATGAATATGATTTCATTCATATACTAGGACGCATCGGCCTACGACAACCACACAAGTCCATTTGACTAATACGATTGTAGTCATAACAGATTGGGAGTAATGTAATTCGATTGTAGTAGGACGCATCGGCCTATGACAATCACATAAGTCCATTTGACTAATACGATTGTAGTCATAGGAACTTCCGTTTATATATCGTGGTTGTTATTTAGTAATGGACCGTGAATGAATATGATTTCATTCATATACTAGGACGCATAGGCCTACGACAATCACATAAGTCCATTTGACTAATACGATTGTAGTCATAACGGATTGGGAGTAATGTAATACGATTGTAGTAGGACGCATCGGCCTACGACAACCATATTAGTCCATTTGACTAATACGATTGTACTCATAACAGATTGGGAGTAATGTAATACGATTGTAGTAGGACGCATCGGCCTACGACAACCACATAAGTCTATTTGACTAATACGATTGTAGTAATAGGACCTTCCATTTATATATCGTGGTTGTTATTTAGTAATTGACCGTCTATGAATATTATTTCATTCATATACTAGGACGCATTGGTTTACGACAACCACATAAGTCCATTTGACTAATACGATTGTAGTCATAACAGATTGGGAGTAATGTAATACGATTGTAGTACGACGCATCGGCCTACGACAACCACATAAGTCCATTTGACTAATACGATTGTAGTCACAACAGATTGGGAGTAATGTAATACGATTGTAGTAGGACACATCGGCCTACGACAATCATATAAGTCCATTTGACTAATACGATTGTAGTCATACGACCTTCCGTTTATATATCGTGGTTGTTATTTAGTAATAGACCGTGAATGAATATGAGTTCATTCATATACTAGGACGCATCGGGCTACGACAACCACATAAGTCCATTTGACTAATACGATTGTAGTAATAGGACCTTCCGTTTATATATCATGGTTGTTATTTATTAATTGACCGTGTATGAATATGATTTCATTCATATACCATGACGCATCGGCCTACGACAACCACATAAGTCCATTTGATTAATTCGATTGAAGTAATAGGACATTCCGTTTATATTTCGTGGTTGTTATTTAGTAATTGACCGTCTATGAATATTATTTAATTCATATACTAAGACGCATCGGCCTACGACAACCACAAATGTCCATTTGACTAATACGATTGTAGTCATAACAGATTGGAAGTAATGTAATACGATTGTAGTAGGACGCATCGGCCTACGACAATCACATAAGTCCATTTGACTAATACGATTGTAGTAATAGGACCTTCCGTTTATATATCATGGTTGTTATTTAGTAATTGACCGTGTATGAATATGATTTCTTTCATATACTATGACGCATCGGCCTACGACAACCACATAAGTCCATTTGATTAATACGATTGTAGTAATAAGACCTTCCGTTTATATATCGTGGTTGTTATTTAGTAATTGACCGTCTATGAATATTATTTAATTCATATACTAAGACGCATCGGCCTACGACAACCACAAATGTCCATTTGACTAATACGATTGTAGTCATTACAGATTGGGAGTAATGTAATACGATTGTAGTAGGACGCATCGCCCTACGACAACCACATAAGTCCATTTGACTAATACGATTGTAGTCATAGGAATTTCCGTTTATATATCGTGGTTGTTATTTAGTAATTGACCATCTATGAATACGATTTCATTCATATACTAGGACACATCGGCCTATAACAACAACATAAGTCCATTTGACTAATACGATTGTAGTCATAACATATTAGGAGTAATGTAATACGATTGTAGTAGGACGCATCAGCCCACGACAACCACATAAGTCTATTTGACTAATACGATTGTAGTCACAACATAATGGGAGTAATGTAATACGATTGTAGTAGGATGCATCAGCCTACGACAACCACATAAGTCCATTTGACTAATACGATTGTAGTAATAGGACCTTCCGTTTATATATCGTTGTTGTTATTTAGTAATTGACCATGAATGAATATGATTTCATTCATATTCTAGGACGCATCGGCCTACGACAACCACATAAGTCCATTTGACTAATACGATTGTAGTAATAGGCCCTTCCGTTTATATATCGTGGTTGTTATTTAGTAATTGACCATCTATGAATATTATTTCATTCATATACTAGGACGCATCGGCCTACGACAACCACATAAGTCCATTTGACTAATACGATTGTAGTCATAACAGATTGGGAGTAATGTAATACGATTGTAGTAGGACATATCGGCCTACAACAACCGCATAAGTCCATTTGACCAATACGATTGTAGTCATAACAGATTGGGAGTAATGTAATAGGATTGTAGTCACAGGAACTTCCGTTTATATATCGTGGTTGTTATTTAGTAATTGACCATCTATGAATATTATTTTATTCATATACCTCGGCTTACGACAATCACATAAGTCCATTTGACTAATACGATTGTAGTCATAACAGATTGGGAGTAATGTAATACGATTGTAGTAGGACGCATCGCGCTACGACAACCACATAAGTCCATTTGACTAATATGATTGTAGTCATAGGAACTTCCGTTTATATATCGTGGTTGTTATTTAGTAATTGACCATCTATGAATAGGATTTCATTCATATACTAGGACGCTTCGGTCTACGACAATCACATAAGTCCATTTGACTAATACGATTTTAGTCATAATAGATTGGGAGTAATGTAATACGATCGTAGTAGGACGCATCAGCCTATGACAACCACAGAAGTCTATTTGACTAATACGATTGTAGTCACAACAGATTGGGAGTAATGTAATACGATTGTAGTAGGACGCATCGGCCTACGACAACCACATAAGTCCATTTGACTAATACGATTGTAGTCATAGGAACTTCCGTTTATATATCGTGGTTGTTATTTAGTAATGGACCGTGAATGAATATGATTTCATTCATATACTAGGACGCATAGGCCTACGACAATCACATAAGTCCATTTGACTAATACGATTGTAGTCATAACAGATTGGGAGTAATGTAATACGATTGTAGTAGGACACATCGGCCTACGACAACCACATAAGTCCATTTGACTAATACGATTATAGTCATAACAGATTGGGAGTAATGTAATACGATTGTAGTCATAGGAACTTCCGTTTATATATCGTGGTTGTTATTTAGTAATTGACCATCTATGAATATTATTTCATTCATATACTAGGACGCATCGGCCTACGACAATCACATAAGTCCATTTGACTAATACGATTGTAGTCATAACAGATTGGGAGTAATGTAATACGATTGTAGTAGGACGCATCGCCCTACGACAACATCATAAGTCCATTTGACTAATACGATTATAGTCATAGGAACTTCCGTTTATATATCGTGGTTGTTATTTAGTAATTGACCATATATGAATAGGATTTCATTCATATACTAGGATGCATCGGCCTACGACAACCACATAAGTCCATTTGACTAATACGATTGTAGTCATAGGACCTTCCGTTTATATATCGTGGTTGTTATTTAGTAATTGACCGTGAATGAATATGTTTTCATTCATATACTAGGACGCAACGGCCTACGACAACCATATAACTCCATTTGACAAAGACGATTGTAGTAATAGGCCCTTCGTTTATATATCGTGGTTGTTATTTAGTAATTTACAATCTATGAATATTATTTCATTCATTTACTAGGACGCATCGGCCTACGACTACCACATAAGTCCATTTGACTAATACGATTGTAGTCATAACAGATTGGGAGTAATGTAATATGATTATAGTAGGACGCATCGGCCTACGACAACCACATAAGTCCATTTGACTAATACGATTGTAGTCATAACAGATTGGGAGTAATGTAATACGATTGTAGTCATAGGAACTTCCGTTTATATATCGTGGTTGTTATTTAGTAATTGACCATCTATGAATATTATTTTATTCATATACCTCGGCTTACGACAATCACATAAGTCCATTTGACTAATACGATTGTAGTCATAACAGATTGGGAGTAATGTAATACGATTGTAGTAGGACGCATCGCGCTACGACAACCACATAAGTCCATTTGACTAATATGATTGTAGTCATAGGAACTTCCGTTTATATATCGTGGTTGTTATTTAGTAATTGACCATCTATGAATAGGATTTCATTCATATACTAGGACGCTTCGGCCTACGACAATCACATAAGTCCATTTGACTAATACGATTTTAGTCATAATAGATTGGGAGTAATGTAATACGATCGTAGTAGGACGCATCAGCCTATGACAACCACAGAAGTCTATTTGACTAATACGATTGTAGTCACAACAGATTGGGAGTAATGTAATACGATTGTAGTAGGACGCATCGGCCTACGACAACCACATAAGTCCATTTGACTAATACGATTGTAGTAATAGGACCTTCGTTTATTTATCGTGGTTGTTATTTAGTAATTGACCGTAAATGAATACGATTTCATTCATATACTAAGACGCATCGGCCTACGACAACCACATAAGTCCATTTGACTAATACGATTGTAGTCATAACAGATTGGGAGTAATGTATTATGATTGTAGTAGGACGCATCGGCCTACAACAACCACATAAGTCCATTTGACCAATACGATTGTAGTAATAGGACCTTCCGTTTATATATCGTGGTTGTTATTTAGTAATTGACCGTCTATGAATATTATTTCATTCATATACTAGGACGCATCGGCCTACGACATCCACATAAGTCCATTTGACTAATACGATTGTAGTCATAACAGATTGGGAGTAATGTAATACGATTACAGTAGGGCGCATCGACCTACGACAACCACATAAGTCCATTTGACTAATACGATTGTAGTAATAGGACCTTCCATTTATATATCGTGGTTGTTATTTAGTAATTGACCATCTATGAATATTATTTCATTAATATACTAGGTCGCAGCGGCCTACGACAACCACATAAGTCCATTGGACTAATTCGATTGTAGTCAAAGGAACTTCCGTTTATATATCGTGCTTGTTATGTAGTAATTGACCCTGAATGAATATGATTTCATTCATATACTAGGACGCATCGGCCTACGACAACCACACAAGTCCATTTGACTAATACGATTGTAGTCATAACAGATTGGGAGTAATGTAATTCGATTGTAGTAGGACGCATCGGCCTATGACAATCACATAAGTCCATTTGACTAATACGATTGTAGTCATAGGAACTTCCGTTTATATATCGTGGTTGTTATTTAGTAATGGACCGTGAATGAATATGATTTCATTCATATACTAGGACGCATAGGCCTACGACAATCACATAAGTCCATTTGACTAATACGATTGTAGTCATAACAGATTGGGAGTAATGTAATACGATTGTAGTAGGACACATCGGCCTACGACAACCACATAAGTCCATTTGACTAATACGATTATAGTCATAACAGATTGGGAGTAATGTAATACGATTGTAGTCATAGGAACTTCCGTTTATATATCGTGGTTGTTATTTAGTAATTGACCATCTATGAATATTATTTCATTCATATACTAGGACGCATCGGCCTACGACAATCACATAAGTCCATTTGACTAATACGATTGTAGTCATAACAGATTGGGAGTAATGTAATACGATTGTAGTAGGACGCATCGCCCTACGACAACAACATAAGTCCATTTGACTAATACGATTATAGTCATAGGAACTTCCGTTTATATATCGTGGTTGTTATTTAGTAATTGACCATATATGAATAGGATTTCATTCATATACTAGGATGCATCGGCCAACGACAATCAACAATCACATAAGTCCATTTGACTAATACGATTGTAGTCATAACAGATTGGGAGTAATGTAATACGATTGTAGTAGGACGCATCAGCCTACGACAACCACATAAGTCTATTTGACTAATACGATTGTAGTCACAAATGAATGGGAGTAATGTAATACGATTGTATTAGGACGCATCGGCCTACGACAACCACATAAGTCCGTTTGACTAATACTATTGTGGTAATAAGACCTTCCGTTTATATATCGTGGTTGTTATTTAGTAATTGACCGTGAATGAATAAGATTTCATTCATATACTAGGACGCATCGGCCTACGACAACCACATAAGTCCATTTGACTAATACGATTGTAGTCATAATAGATCGGGAGTAATGTAATACGATTGTAGTAGGACGCATCGGCCTACGACAACCACATAAGTCCATTTGACTAATACGATTGTAGTCATAGGACCTTCCGTTTATATATCGTGGTTGTTATTTAGTAATTGACCGTGAATGAATATGTTTTCATTCATATACTAGGACGCAACGGCCTACGACAACCATATAACTCCATTTGACAAAGACGATTGTAGTAATAGGCCCTTCGTTTATATATCGTGGTTGTTATTTAGTAATTTACAATCTATGAATATTATTTCATTCATTTACTAGGACGCATCGGCCTACGACAATCACATAAGTCCATTTGACTAATACGATTGTAGTCATACCAGATTGGGAGTAATGTAATACGATTGTAGTAGGACGCATCGCCCTACGACAACCACATAAGTCCATTTGACTAATACGATTGTAGTCATAGGAACTTCCGTTTATATATCGTGGTTGTTATTTAGTAATTGACCATCTATGAATACGATTTTATTCATATACTAGGACGCATCAGCCTACGACAATCACATAAGTCCATTTGACTAATATGATTGTAGTCATAACAGATTGGGAGTAATGTATTACGATCGTAGTAGGACGCACCAGCCTATGACAACCACATAAGTCTATTTGACTAATACGATTGTAGTATCAACAGATTGGGAGTAATGTAATACGATTGTAGTAGGATGCATCGGCCTACGACAACCACATAAGTCCATTTGACTATTATGATTGTAGTAATAGGACCTTCCGTTTATATATCGCGATTGTTATTTAGTATTTGACCGTGAATGAATATGATTTCATTCATATACTAGGACGCATCGGCCTACGACAACCACATAAGTCCATTTGACTAATACGATTGTAGTAATAGGACCTTCCATTTAAATATCATGGTTGTTATTTAGTAATTGACCATGAATGAATATGATTTCATTCACATACTAGGACGCATCCGTCTACGACAACCACATAGGTTTTGAAAAAGACTTTTCATGTCATTCCCATTTAGGTCCGATTCGGATCCCTCCGTTGTTTCCTTTTCCTTCCGCACCTTTTCCTCGAAATGAGACCATTTGACTAATATGATTGTAGTCATAACAGATTGGGAGTAATGTAATACGATTGAAGTAGGACTCATCGGCCTACTACAACCACATAAGTCCATTAGACTAATACGATTGTAGTAATAGGACCTTCCATTTATATATCGTGGTATTTATTTAGTAATTGACCATCTATGAATATTATTTCATTAATATACTAGGACGTATCGGCCTACGACAACCACATATGTCCATTAGACTAATACGATTGTAGTCATAGGAACTTCCGTTTATATATCGTGGTTGTTATTTAGTAACTGACCGTGAATGAATATGATTTCATTCATATACTAGGACACATCGGCCTACAACAACCACATAAGTCCATTTGACTAATACGATTGTAGTCATCTCAGATTGGGAGTAATGTAATACGTTTGTAGAAGGACGCATTGGTCTACGACAATCACATAAGTCCATTTGACTAATACGATTGTAGTCATAGGAACTTCCGTTTATATATCGTGGTTGTTATTTAGTAATTGACCGTGAATGAATATTATTTCATTCATATACTAGGATGCATCGGCCTACAACAACCACATTAGTCCATTGGACTAATACGATTTTAGTCATAGGAACTTCCGTTTATATATCATGGTTGTTATTTAGTAATTGTCCGTGAATGAATGATATTTCATTAATATACTAGGACGCATCGGCTTACGACAATCACATAAGTCTATTTGACTAATACGGTTGTAGTCATAATGGATTGGGAGTAATGTAATACGATTGTAGTAGGACGCATCGGCCTACGACAACCACATAAGTCCATTTGACCAATACGATTGTAGTAATAGGACCTTCCGTTTATATATCGTAGTTGTTATTTAGTAATTGACCGTCTATGAATATTATTTCATTCATATACTAGGACGCATCGGCCTACGACAACCACATAAGTCCATCTGACTAATACGATTGTAGTCATAACAGATTGGGAGTAATGTAATACGATTGTAGTAGGACGCATCAGCCTACGACAACCACATAAGTCCATTTGACTAATACGATTGTAGTAATAGGGCCTTCCGATTATATATCGTGGTTGTTATTTAGTAATTGACCATCTATGAATATTATTTCATTCATATACTACGACGCAGCGGCCTACGACAACAACATAAGTCCATTTGACCAATACGATTGTAGTAATAGGACCTTCCGTTTATATATCGTGGTTGTTATTTAGTAATTGACCATCTATGAATATTATTTCATTCATATACTAGGACGCATCGGCCTACGACAACCACATAAGTCCCTTTCACAAATACGATTGTAGTCATAACAGATTGGGAGTACTGTAATACGATTGTAGTAGGACGCATCGGCCTACGACAACCGCATAAGTCCATTTGACTAATACGATTGTAGTAATAGGACCATCCGTTTACATATCGTGGATGTTATTTAGTAATTGACCATCTATGAATATTATTTCATTCATATACTATGACACAACGGCCTACGACAACCACATAAGTCCGTTGGACTAATACGATTGTAGTCATAGGAACTTCCGTTTATATATCATGGTTGTTATTTAGTAATTGACCCTGAATAAATATGATTTCATTCATATACTAGGACGCATCGGCCAACGACAACCACATAAGTCCATTTGACTAATACGATTATAGACATAAGACATTGGGAGTAATGTAATACAATTGTAACAGGACGCATCGGCCTACGACAACCACATAAGTCCATTTGACTAATACGATGGTAGTCATAGGTCCTTCCGTTTATATATCATGGTTGTTATTTAGTAATTGACCGTGAATGAATATGATTTCATTCATATACTAGGACGCATCGGCCTACGACAACCACATAAGTCCATTTGACTAATACGAATGTAGTCATAACAGATTGTGAGTAATGTAATACGATTGTAGTAGGACGCATCGGCCTACGACAACCACATAAGTCCATTTGACTAATACAATTATAGTCATAACAGATTGGGAGTGATGTAATACGATTGTAGTCATAGGAACTTCCGTTTATATATCGTAGTTGTTATTTAGTAATTGACCATCTATGAATATTATTTCATTCATATACTAGGACGCATCGGCCTATGACAATTACATAAGTCCATTTGACTAATACGATTGTAGTCCTAACAGATTGGTAGTAATGTAATACGATTGTAGTAGGACGCATCGCCCTACGATAACCACATAAGTGATAGCATCCTAGGAAGCTCAATTGTATTCAAGTACAAGGATGAAGCGTTGCAATCACAAAGAGGACCTTTAACAAGATGTCAAGCTAAAGAATTTCAAAACACGATCATTGGACTTCAAGTGCACATAGAGAATCCTTTAATTGTCGAGAAAGAGCTCCAGCCCAGAGGAGAATGATAACAACTAGGTCGGGAATCCAAACTAGAGTAAGAATTTGAGAAGTAAATGCGGAAGCAATAACAACAGGAATTGAACAACTAGAATTAAAGAGACGAAAATAAAGGATATGGGAAAGATTCAAGGAAAGAATTCCAAGAACTTTCAAGAACGCAAGTTCTATAGCCTTGCCTTGACAAGATCAAAGTAACAACGTCTTGATTTATGAAAGAAATCAAACGCCTTTACTTAAAAGCAAATCAAAACAATAGGTTCGGATCTTGACCACTTTACGAGTAACTTGAGACAACAATTAATACTAGTATTAATCGCCTTCTAAGAATACCACAAAGGAATCAAAGATATCACAAAGAGAAGTAATCTTACTACCTTGAACTATGAACTAGTAAAGGTTGAAAGATAAATCTCAAAGCACAAGTAACAAAGGTTCAAAAGAACTCTCAAAGTATGATATACTCACTCAATAATAATCTGCCTTATGAAGCAGAAGAACACACTATTTATAGGAGTACAAAGGCATAAAAATAACATTAAAAACTAGGTGGGGTGGTGGTAGTGGAAAACACAATTATTACAATGAGGTAGGTGGTTGCTAATGTCTAAGAAAAAGTCTTTGGTAGGTGAGGGGCGGCCAAGACTCTTTGGGGCAGATTTGGGCCTTAAAACAACTTGTTTTGGGCCATTTGTTTGGACTCCAATTGGGCTGTTCTTGTAACACCTCTTTCTGGACTCTTTTAAGCTCATTTTGAGCCCATTTGGTGACTCCATGGGCAGATTTGTGTAACCAAATCTTCCTCCTCTTGGACTTCAATTTGAGCAACCAAATAGTTGTAAAACTTAGACAACTCTTCTCCTTTGGGCATGAGCTCTTCCTCCATAGTTAGAAGCTTCTTTATTTGCCATTGAAGTCCAAGCAACCTTAGTTTGCAATTCCTTAGCTTGAGATCTTGTAAATGGCCTTCTTGGAGCTTCCAAAACTCTATCCTTATCAGTGATGCTATCATTCCCCTCTTCTTGAAAAGAATTCGTCCCCGAATTCGATCCTACGTCAAACAAAGATAAGTCAAGCAACATTGAATGTAGCACTTACTTGAAACTCACCAGGAAGGTCCAACTTGTAAGCATTGTTTCCAATCCTTTCAAGGACTTGAAAGGGGCCATCTCCTCTAGGATGCAACTTTGACTTCCTTTTGGAAGGAAATCTCTCCTTTCTAAAGTGAACCCAAACTAAATCTCCAGAGTTTAAAAATAACTTGTTTTCGACCCTTATTCTTTCTCAAGGCGGTTTGCTCATTTTTCTTCTCAATTGCAAGCCTTGTTTGCTCATGAATTTTTTTCATCATCTCAGCCTTCGTCCTACCATCAAGACTAGCAATATCATTAGTAGGTAATGGTAATAAATCAAGTGGAGTAGAGGGATTAAAGCCATAAACAACTTCAAAAGGAGACATACCTGTAGAAGAATGGATTGTTCTATTGTAAGCAAATTCAATCATAGGTAAGTGATCTTCCCATAAAGTTAATTTACCTTTCAAAACAGCCCTCAACATGTTTCCTAAGGTTCTATTAACTACTTCAGTTTGTCCATCAGTTTGTGGGTGACAAGAAGTGGAAAACAATAATTTTGTGCCAAACTTCCCCCAAAATACACGCCATAAGTGACTCAAAAACTTTGCATCCCTATCACTAACAATAGTTCTAGGTATACCATGCAATTTCACAATCTCTTTTACAAAAAGATTAACAACATGTGAGGCATCATTAGTCTTTAAACAAGGAATAAAACGAGCCATCTTGGAGAACCTATCTACCACAACAAATATACTATCCTTACCATACCTTGTTCTAGGCAAACCTAACACAAAATCCATAGATATATCAATCCAAGGTGAAGTAGGAACAGGTAATGGCGTGTAAAGACCATGTGGTAACACTTTAGATTTAGCTTGTTTACATTCCAAACACCGTGTGCACATTCTTTCAACATCTTTTCTCATTCCAGGCCAAAAGAAATTTTCAGCAAGTATGTCTAATGTCTTTGGGACCCCAAAGTGTCCCATAAGCCCTCCACAATGTGCTTCCCTTACAAATACTTCACGTAAAGAGCAATTAGGGATACACAACTTATTTTCCTTAAAGAGAAACCCATCTTGTAGGTTAAACCTATCAAGAGGACCCAACTTACAATCTGCAAAAGTTTTGCCAAAATCAACATCATTAGCATAAAGTTCCTTGATTTGTTCAAAACCCATCAATTTAGAAGTGAGGGTAGAAACTAAGACATACCTCCTTGAAAGTGCATCAGCAACAACATTCTCTTTCCCTTGTTTGTAAGAAATTACATAAGGAAAAGTTTCAATAAATTCAACCCACTTAGCATGCCTTCTACTAAGCTTACCTTGACTTTTCAAGTATTTCAAGGATTCATGGTCAGTTTTAATGACAAACTCCTTGGCCACAAGTAATGTTGCCATGTGGCTAAAGCCCTTACCAAAGCATAAAGCTCTTTGTCATAAGTTGAATAGTTCAATGTGGCTCCATTCAACTTCTCACTAAAGTAGGCAATAGGTTTAGAATCTTGCATCAAAACAACACCTATTCCCTTGCCAGAAGCATCACATTCAATTTCAAAAGATTTAGAAAAATCAGGCAATTGTAATAACGGAGCGGAACATAACTTTTCTTTCAACAAGTTAAAAGCATCATCTTGTTCTTTTCCCCATTTAAAAATCCTATCCTTTTTGATAACTTCAGTTAAAGGAGAAGCAATGGTACTAAAGTCTCTCACAAACCTCCTATAAAAACTAGCAAGTCCATGAAAACTCCTAACTTCAGTTACACTCTTAGGTTTAGGCCATTCTTTAATTGCTTTGATTTTCTCTTCATCAACCTCAACACCTTTAGAGCTAACCACAAAACCCAAGAAAATCACACGATCCACATAAAAAGTACACTTTTTAAGATTAGCAAATAACAAGTGCTTTCTAAGAACTTCAAAAACTTGTCTTAGGTGTTCTACATGCTCTTCTAAAGTATTAGAAAAGACCAAGATATCATCGAAGTACATCACAACAAATTTTCCATGAAAATCCTTAAAAACATGATTCATTAATCTCATGAAAGTGCTAGGTGCATTAGTCAAGCCGAAAGGCATAACTAACCACTCATAAAGCCCATATTTGGTCTTAAAAGCAGTTTTCCATTCATCTCCTGGATTCATTCGAATCTGATGGTAACCACTTTTTAGATCAATTTTAGAAAAGATTTTGGATCCATGTAATTGATCCAACATGTCATCAAGACGAGGAATAGGGTGGCGATACTTTACCGTAATCTTGTTGATTGCTCTACAATCCACGCACATCCTCCAAGTTCCATCCTTTTTGGGTACCAATAGGACCGGAACAGAGCAAGGGCTCATGCTCTCTCTCACAAAGCCTTTCTCAAGCAACTCATCAACTTGCCTTTGAAGTTCCTTTGTCTCTTCTGGATTACTCCTATAGGCTGGCCTATTTGGGATTTGTGATCCAGGTACAAAATCAATTTGATGCTCAATGCCACGTAAAGGTGGCAATCCACTAGGAATATCTTCCGGAAAGACATCTTCAAAATCCTGCAAAAGAGAAGAAATACTACTTGGCAAAGAAGAAGTTAACAACTCAGAGTTAATCAAAGCCTCTTTGTAAGTAAGTAGTATTATGGGCAACCCTCTTTTCTTGCATTTAAACACTCTTTGGCTTTTATATAGAAACTCTCTCTTTTTCTTTCCTTAGCCTCTTTCCTCTCACCAAGACTGTCTATTTTTTTATTCGAACACTCTTTTATCTCTTCTCTCAAATTGCTGCCCTCTCTCTCTTTCTTTTCTTTTTCCTCAAGCTCACTTTTTATCCCTCCCCTTGACTTTCCCATTGTTTCCTTCAATCTCTTCCTGATCTTCAAACACTTGAGAAGGAGATAAAGGTGCAAGAGTAAATTTCCTGCCATTTAGTTCAAGCGAATATCTATTCTTTCTCCCATCATGAAAAACATTCCCGTCATACTGCCAAGGACGACCCAGTAATATATGACAAGCTTGCATAGGCACTATGTCACAAAGAATATCATCCTCATATCTACCAACGTTAAATGAAATCATACACTGTTTATTTACCTTTAGTTCACCACTATCATTTAACCATTGGAGTCTATAGGGAGTAGGGTGTTTCATGCATGCAAGTCCCAGCTTTTCCACAAAGTATGAACTAACCACATTAGCACAACTACCACTATCAATGATCATAGAGCAAGTTTTTCCTTTTATCCCACACCTAGTATGGAATATATTCTCTCTTTGTGCTTCACTATTGCTTCCTAAATTGATAGTCATAATCCTCCTAACTACCCCAACCATTCCATCATTAGGTAGTTCTAAATCACCTTCATCACTCATATCTCCCTCTTCATCTCCCTCACTCTTTTCACTCTCATATCCTTCATCTTCTTTTAAAATGATGTTCCTTCTACTTGGACATTCATGCATCATATGTCCCCTTGCTTTACATTTATGACATTGAATAGAACTAGAAGGTGTAAAAGGTTTAGGGTTGACGGTTTTACCTCCCTCTTTGTTCTCCAGTTTACCTTTTCCTTGTCTTCTTGAGGCCGAGAAAAATTCTTCATCTCATGATTTGGCCATGGTTTCTTAGGCATGGTGCTTGTTCGACATCTCCATGAGCCAGTTTGCTTTCTTTTATTTTGATTTTCTACCTTTATACACAAATCAACTAACTCATCTATTGTTACATATTGTTGTAATTCAACTACATCAGCTATTTCCTTATTTAAACCATTTAAAAACCTAGCCATTGTAGCCTCTTCTTCCTCCATACAATTAGCTTGGATCATAGCTATATCCATAGCCTTAAAGTAATCATCTACTGACATGGACCCTTGCTTCAATGTTTGAAGACGTAGTTGTAGCTCTCTTTGAAAGTGTGATGGTACGAATCTCTTCCTCATCACCCTTTTAGCCTCCGTCCAAGTAGCAATTGGTGCTTGTCCTTCTTGCAGTCGATCCCTATTAAGCTTTTTCCACCAAATAGAAGCATAATCAGAAAACTCAACAACAGCAAGTTTAACCTTCTTACCTTCAGAGTAGTTGTGACAGTCAAAGATTGCTTCAACCTTTCTCTCCCAATCAAGATACAAGTCTGGATCCCTTGTTCCCTTGAAAGATGGCATCCGCATCTTTATATTACTTATATTATCATCCTCTATCCTACCTCTTTGTCCCCTCCTATCTCCTCTCACCCTATCAAAATCAATATCATTAAAATCATCAATAAAGTTTGCTTGATTTACAATAGGAGCATGGGGTACATTTCTTCTAGCAGGTGGCCTAACATTATTATCCCTCCTAAGTTCAGCTATTGTATCATTTTGATCCGCAATGGTATCCCTCATTTCTTGGAGTTGGAGATTCAGCCTTTCTAACTGTTGATGCATGGCTTGCAAGGTAAAATCATTCCTTGCTTTGATTTCAGCTTCTTGGAGAACCATTCGTTCATTATCACTACCTGTATGTGACATCTTTAAAAATTGTATCACACAAATTAGCTTCTTTTTTTTTCTCTCGAAATAACCTTTGAACAAGTACTTTATAGATTTATAGTTAAACCTAACTTGTATGTAGTTCTTAGTAGTAAAACTCAGATTTTTCTTTTGTTTTTTTTTGGGAACAATTAAAAGAAGAAAGAACCAAATCCTAGAACTTTTAGGCTCGGTTGAAATAAGACACGAACAAAAAGGAAAGAATATAAATGTGTAGAATAGAGAGAGTAACAAAATCAAGGATCCCCTCTTCTTGTTTCCTTTGTTAATTTTTGGAAACACTTAGATACAAAAGATATATCCTGGAGAGCAAGCAATTGTATTTCTTCTTGTTTTAAATTGGATTTCGTTTTTTTTGTTTTTTTTTGTTTTCAAAATATCCCAAGAATTATCAAGAACGAAATCTTGATAGAACCGCTCTGATACCACTTGATAACAACTAGGTCGGGAATCCAAACTAGAGTAAGAATTTGAGAAGTAAATGCGGAAGCAATAACAACAGGAATTGAACAACTAGAATTAAAGAGACGAAAATAAAGGATATGGGAAAGATTCAAGGAAAGAATTCCAAGAACTTTCAAGAACGCAAGTTCTATAGCCTTGCCTTGACAAGATCAAAGTAACAACGTCTTGATTTATGAAAGAAATCAAACGCCTTTACTTAAAAGCAAATCAAAACAATAGGTTCGGATCTTGACCACTTTACGAGTAACTTGAGACAACAATTAATACTAGTATTAATCGCCTTCTAAGAATACCACAAAGGAATCAAAGATACGATTGTAGTAGGCCGATGCGTCCTAATATATGAATGAAATAATATTTATAGACTGTCAATTACTAAATAACAACCTTGATATATAAACGGAAGGTCCTATTAATACAACCGTATTAGTCAAATGGACTTATGTGATTGTAGTAGGACACATCGGCCTACGAAAACCATATACTAGGACACATCGGCCTACGACAACCACATAAGTCCATTGGACTAATACGATTGTACTAGGACGCATCGGCCTACGACAACCACATAAGTTCATTTGACAAATACGATAGTAGTCATAGAAACTTCCGTTTATATATCGTGGTTGTTATTTAGTAATTGACCGTGAATGAATTTAATTCCATTCATATACTAGGACGCATCGGCCTACGATAACCACATAAGTACATTTGACTAATACGATTGTAGTCATAACAGATTGGGAGTAATGTAATACGATTGTAGTAGGCCGATGCGTCCTAGTATATGAATGAAATAATATTCATAGACGTTCAATTACTAAATAACAACCATGATATATGAACAGAAGGTCCTATTAGTGCAATCATATTAGTCAAATAGACTTATGTCATTGTAGTAGGACGCATCGGCCTACGACAACCACATACTAGGACGCATCGGCCTACGACAACCACATAAGTCCATTGGACTAATACGATTGTACTAGGACGCGTCGGCCTACGACAACCACATAAGTCCATTTGACTAATACGATTGTAGTCATAGGAACTTCTGTTTATATATCGTGGTTGTTATTTAGTAATTGACCATCTGTGAATATTATTTCATTCATATACTAGGACGCATCGGCCTACGACAACCACATAAGTCCATTTGACTAATATGATTGTAGTCGTAACAGATTGGGAGTAATGTAATACGATTGTAGTAGGATGCATCGGCCTACGACAACCACATAAGTCCATTTGACTAATACGATTGTAGTCATAGGAACTTTCGTTTTTATATCATGGATGTCTATGTATATTATTTCATTCATATACTAAGATGCATCGGACTACGACAACCACATATGTCCATTTGACTAATAGGATTGTAGTCATGGGAACTTCCGTTTATATATTGTGGTTGTTATTTAGTAATTGACCGTGAATGAATATGATTCCATTCATATACTAGGACGCATCGGCCTACGATAACCACATAAGTCCATTTGACTAATACGATTGTAGTCATAAGAGATTGGGAGTAATGTAATACGATTGTAGTAATAGGACCTTCCGTTTATATATATCGTGGCTGTTATTTAGTAATTGACCGTGAATGAATATGATTTCATTCATATACTAGGACGCATCGGCCTACGACAACCACATAAGTCCATTTGACTAATACGATTGTAGTCATAACAGATTGGGAGTAATGTAATACGATTGTAGTAGGACGCATCGACCAACAACAACCATATAAGTCCATTTGACTAATAAGATTATTGTAATAGGACCTTCCATTTATATATCGTGGTTGTTATTTAGAAATTTACCATCTATGAATATGATTTCTTTCATATACTAGGACACATCGGCCTACGACAATCACATAAGTCCATTTGACTAATACGATTGTTGTAATAGGACCTTCCGTTTATATATCGTGGTTGTTGTAGGCCGATGCGTCCTAGTATATGAATGAAATAATATTCATCATGTAATACAATTGTAGTAATAGGACCTTCCGTTTATATATCGTATTGGGAGTAATGTCATACGTTCATACTAGGACGCATCAGCCTACGACAACCACATAAGTCCATTTGACTAATACGATTGTAGTCATAACAGATTGGGAGTATTGTAATATGACGCATCGGACTACGACAACCACATAAATCCATTTGACTAATACGATTGTAGTAATAGGACCTTCCGTTTATATATCGTGGTTGTTATTTATTAATTAACCGTGAATGAATATTATTTCATCATATACTAGGACGCATCGGCCTACGACAACCGCATAAGTCCATTGGACTAATACGATTGTAGTAATGGGACATTCCGTTTATATATCGTGGTTGTTATTTAGTAATTGACAATCTATGAATATTATTTCATTCATATACTACGACGCATCGGCCTACGACAACCACATAAGTCCATTTGACTAATTCGATTGAAGTCATAACAGATTGGGAGTAATGTAATACGATTGTAGTAGGCCGATGCGTCCTAATATATGAATGAAATAATATTCATAGACTGTCAATTACTAAATAACAACCTCGATATATAAATGGAAGGTCCTATTAATACAACCGTATTAGTCAAATGGACTTATGTGATTGTAGTAGGACGCATCGGCCTACGAAAACCACATACTAGGACACATCGGCCTACGACAACCACATAAGTCCATTGGACTAATACGATTGTACTAGGACGCATCGGCCTACGACAACCACATAAGTCCATTTGACTAATACGATAGTAGTCATAGGAACTTCCGTTTATATATCGTGGTTGTTATTTAGTAATTGACCGTGAATGAATTTAATTCCATTCATATACTAGGACGTATCGGCCTACGACAACCACATAAGTCCATTTGACTAATACGATTGTAGTCATAACAGATTGGGAGTAATGTAATACGATTGTAGTAGGATGCATCGGCCTACGACAACCACATAAGTCCATTTGACTAATACGATTGTAGTCATAGGAACTTTCCTTTATATATCATGGTTGTAATTTAGTAATTGACCGTCTATGTATATTATTCATTCATATGTCCATTTGACTAATACGATTGTAGTAATAGGACCTTCCGTTTATATATCGTGGTTGTTATTTACTAATTGACCATCTATGAATATTATTTCATTCATATACTAGGACGCATCGGCCTACGACAACCACATAAGTCTATTTGACTAATACGATTGTTGTAATAGGACATTCCATTTATATATCGTGGTTGTTATTTAGTAATTGAACGTGAATGAGTATGATTTCATTCATATACTAGGACGCGTCGGCCTACGACAACCACATAAGTCCATTTGACTAATACGATTGTAGTCATAGGAACTTCCGTTTATATATCGTGGTTGTTATTTAGTAATTGACCGTGAATGAATATTATTTAATTCATATACTAGGACGCATCGGCCTACGACAACAACATAAGTCCATTGGACTAATACGATTGTAGTAATAGGACCTTCCGTTTATATATCGTTGTGGTTGTTTAGTAATTGACCATCTATGAATATTATTTCATTCATATACTAGGACGCATCGGCCTATGACAACCACATAAGTCCATTTGACTAATACGATTGTAGTCATAACAGATTGGGAGTAATGTAATACAATTGTAGTAGGACGATGCGTCCTAGTATAAGAATGAAATAATATTCATAGACAGTCAATTATTAAATAACAACCACGACATATGAATGGAAGGTCCTATTACTACAATCGTATTTGTCAAATGGACTTATGTCATTGTAGTAGGACGCATCGGCCTACGACAACCACATACAAGGACGCATCGGCCTACGACAACCACATAAGTCCATTGGACTAGTACGATTGTACTAGGACGCATCGGCCTACTACAACCACATAAGTCCATTTGACTAATACGATTGTAGTCATATGAACTTCCGTTTATATATCGTGGTTGTTATTTAGTAATTGATCGTCTATGAATATTATTTCATTCATATACTAGGACACATCGGCCTACAACATCCACATCAGTCCATTTGACTAATACGAGTGTAGTAATAGGACCTTCCGTTTATATATCGTGGTTGTTATTTAGTAATTAACCGTCTATGAATATGATTTCATTCATATAATAGAACGCATCGGCCTACGACAACCACATAAATCCATTGGACTAATACGATTGTAATAGGACGCATCGCCCTACGACAGTGACATAAGTCCATTTTACTAATACGATTGTAGTAATAGGACCTTCCGTTTATATATCGTTGTTGTTATTTAGGAATTGACCATCTATGAATGTTATTTCATTCATATACTAGGACGCATTGGCCTACGACAACCACATAAGTGTGATGACCCGGCCCGTCATCATGTGAGTTATCACCCCGTTATCCCCATTATGTGCTTGTTGATGTTGTAATATGCATGTTGGGTAAGTTTGAGTCAATTCGGATTGAGTTTAGTGGGAAATGAGACAAATAGTCTCTTGGAAGAAGGAATAGTTGAGAAAAGTCAGCTAGATGTTGACTTGTGAGTTAGAGAGCTCGGAATCGAATTCTGATGATTCGGTCAGCTCCGGGAGGTCATTTGTGAGCTAAGAGAGCGATCGGAAGTGAATTTGGAGGTCCGGTGTAGTTTTAGGCTTGAATTGGCTAAAGTTGAATTTTGGCGATATCCGATCGATAGGCGAGATTTTGATCCGGGAGTCGGAATGGAATTCCGACAGTTGCAGTAGCTCCGTTAGGTGATTTTGGATGTGCCTGCAAAGTTTCAGGTCATTCGGAGGTCGTTTGGTCGGGTTTTTGGTCGAATGTCGGTTTCGGAAGTTTGAATTAATACTTAGGCTTGAATTTGCTTGGATTCGATGTTTTCCCTGTTTAAGGTATGTGTTTTCATCATTGGAACAAGTTCGTATCGTGTTTTGGAGTATGTTGGTGGTTTTCGTTGGGGTCCTAGGGGCCTCGGGGTAAATCCGGACCATCATCCGGCGTTTTGAAGCAATGAGAAGTCTGTTGTAAATTGCAGATCACTGGGCATAATTTAAGCCTTCGCGTTCGTGTGGCATGGGCAGCGTTCGCGAAGGCCAGGCGGGTCAAAGCATCGCATTCGCGAGACTAGTAATTGCGTTCGCATAGGCCAGGATTTCTTGAGCTTCGCGATCGTGTTCAGGGTGTCGCGTTCGCGTAGGTGCGTGAGGGTGTGCATCGCGTTCGCGGGAGGTGTATCGCGAACGCATAGAAGGAGAATAGGCGGCTGGGGAACTTGTTCATGGCGAACGCGTTGGAGAGGCCGCGTTCGCGAAGGTTAAGCCGGAGCTGGGCATCGCGAACGTGTGGGAGTGAACGCGAACGCGTAGAGTAAAAGCCCCAGGCAGTGATTTTAAAACCAGAAACATTTCATTATGGGTTTCATTCATAAACCCTCAATTCTTGAAGCCTAGAGAGAGGAAGTGAAGGGAAATAGCTGGGAGATCATCGGGATATTGTCGGAGGTAAGTTTCGTGGTTTAAATACGCGCTTTTATCATGAAATCATGGATTATTTCTATGAAATTGGGAGATTTAAGGTGGGTTTTAGCCCTAGGCCTAGAATTGTAGAAAAACACCAATTTGAGTGGGCAAATGGAGTCCGAATTCGGTAAATTATATATGCCTAGACTCGTATTGAGACGAGGGTTCCGAATATGTAACTTTTATAATTTTTCGAGAAGTGCACCGAAAGTCAGGTTTTGACAACTTAGTGGGTTTTGGTGCAATTGGGAGTTACTTCGTGTGGATTGTGTGTCATTGCATGTATTGATGTGTTCTCTATAATTTTGAGCAGATTTGGCATCCGAGGAGATTGATTTGCGAGGAAAGCCCAAGGCGGACTGAGGTTTCTACCGATTCGAGGTGAGTGGTAGTAGTAAATAATGTACTGAGGGTTTGAAACCCCGTACTAGCACTTCGTAGTGCTATGTTGAGATGAGATGCGCGTCTTGAGATGGGCGTGATGGCATTGTGATTGGGAACTTGGACTTGGTCCTTCCCGGCTTATAGTAGACTGTGTATTATGACTGTTAATGAGATTATAATTGTGTAATTGTGCTAATAGCCATGATTGAGGCCTTGTGCCGATCTGTAGACCTCTAGGGGACCTGTAGAGCTAGGTGACCCATATATCGTGTTGGAACTTACACTCAGCCGTAAAACTAGCTGAATGGCCTGTTAAGAGCCCGTACTAGATGTGTACCGTGAGAGATGAATTACTTAGGGTGGAAGCTCCCCTGACTTAGCTGAGTGAGCCTGAAAGGCCAATCCTATACTAATTGAGACAGGGTCGAGGACCCGTTAGGATATATTATATACATATACATATATATATATTGGATCGGGCTGCACGCCGCAGCAGTATATATATTGGATCGGGCTGCACGCCGCAGCAGTATATATATTGGATCGGGCTACACGCCACAGCAGTATATATATTGGATCGGGCTGCACGCCGCAGCAGTATTTATATTGGATTGGGCTGCACGCCGCAGCAGTATACATATTGGATCGGGCTGTGCGCCGCAGCAGTATACATATTGGATTGGGCTACACGCCGCAGTAGTATATATATTGGATCGGGCTGCGCGCCGAGTAAGATTAGAGAGAGAGAGCGAGCGCGCGCGCATATATATATATATATATATATATATATATATATATATATATATATATATATATATATATATATATATATATATATATATATTGGATTGGGTTGCACACCGCATCATTATACTTATTAGATACTAATGCCTTAGGGACACATGTATACGGAGATGGCTGTACACCGTTGTGATACGAGAGGGGATTTAGTCAGTGTGGGACCTTAACGAGATAGGTGTGGACTGGTGATCGAATTACTACTGTAGTGATGACTTACCTGTGAGGGTCTGCCTTAGAACTGTTTAGTGATAGTACAGGAGTTCTTGGTTTCAGTTATCGTTTATTATTGTTACTAATTGAGTTGAAATATACTCACCCCACTCCCCTGCACTTTCTGTGCAGATCCACAGGTGCCCGAGGGCAGTTGAGACATTGTAGCTGCTGATCATCATCTACTTTTGCGGAGACTACGAGGTAGCTGCCAGCGTCCGCAGAGCCTGTTTTCTCCTTCCTTATCATCTTGTTGTTCTCATTTTGCCTAGATTTGTTTGTATTAGGATGTTATTCTGTAGAGGCTCAGTCTCGTTACACCACGATATGGTTGGAACCGTAATTGGGGGGTTGGGTCGGGTATAGCTCCGATTAGCTCTGTTATAGGTTGTTAGATTGATTAGTTATTAACTGTGTTGGTAATTGATTAGATTTTTGATTCATTGCTCGTTAAATGCTAAATTATAATTTTCTTTAGCTAAAGTTTTTAATAACAGTAATTTTTCTATATTTTTATTTAATGACTCTATGTGTGTGATTTTTACTTTGCATATAATTATCTAAATCATTTTTCATATTTTGTTCGGTTTTAGCTATTTCAAGCATAGTTTCTGTCCAATAATTTAAATATTCATAATTTATCATATCTTAGTCTGTTTCAGGTTCTGAATTCCATATATTATTATAGTCATAATTATATACTTCTTCTAGTTCTTCTAGTTCTTCACTCCATTCTTGGTTAATTATTTATGTTAAAACTAGATTTTCATATTCTTGAATTTGATTCCATATATTTTTTCTAATTTCAGGTTCGGTTATCTTTCTGAGTACATAAAAGATTAATATCTTATAATTATCTGCCATGTCGTCTAGTAGGTATGTTATCATTATTTTATGTGTTGCTATTATTCTTATGATTATTCCTTCTAATCTTCTTACTTTACTATCATATTCATCATATAATAATAGGATATAAAGAACAATTTTTCTGGTCACTACCATGGCCCTTTGCTCTAATCATTTACCCTAGCAATGTCCTCAACTGCGGTACTCCCCTAAACGGCATCTCCTCGCCTCACCGGTTTCCCATTAGGAGTGACTTAGCCTAGGTTATTACTTATAGCATACTTCCATGGCAAACTTGCTCAAATTATTCTTTATAGCATTATTATAACATGATGAAAACTATAGTATTATAAGATGATTATCAGGAATATAAGAATTTAGCTATACATAATCATAAATGATTTTACCTGACTTTGTATCTCCTTCGAGTTCGACATAACTTGTTGAATCTTATAGCTTATTTGAGAGAGTATTTTTGAAAGAGGGAATTTTTTATTGATTTCTAATTTTTCGATTTCCGATATAAAGAGAGAATTTTCTTTTTTCTTATTCGATGATATCCGATAATGATATCTTTTCTTCTATCTTCTTGCTCCTTTATATAGAGGAGTAAGATGACTCTTACTATTTACATCTGACTCTTACTATTCATTGGCCTTTACTATTCATTGGCCTTTACTATTCATTAATAGTAACTTGACTCTTACTATTTACGACTATGACTTCTACGACTCTGACTTTTTTACATAAAAAACAAAGAACTTTACATAAAGAAAAGTAAATATTTCTTTTACATCTTTATCCGCTTTATCTTTTTTTTTCTCTTTACGGCTCTTTCTGCTTTATCTTCTTTGTATCTTGTCGGCCGCTTGGTCTTCTCACATCTTTTCTCTTTGTCTTCTTTTGATCATTTCTTCTTTATGTCTCTTTCTTCTTTTTCTTTACCACTTTCTCGTCTTTTGAGTTATCTTCTACTATCTTCTTCAATTATTCTAACTGGACTTCTGGAATTACATTATATTCTCCGTGACATTTTGAACATAAATGGTCTGGATATTTTTGGCTGATTATTCTGCAATATCTTGCTAGTAAATCTTCTGAGATAAATCCTTTCCTTAATGCTCTGGTTGTAGGTTGTCTTTCTGGATTTAATAGAGACATAATCCATTTTTGGATTTCTTCGATATCCGATTGTCGTTGTTCCTTTGAATTTGAATATATTAATAACTGGTCTCTTGAATAATAACTCCAAATAGCATTTCCGTTTAGATAATTATGTGCTAGCTCATTGATGATTGTAGATATTCCAATAATCCTTTTGTTTGCATAAAAGTTGGGTATTTCGCATTTAGGTATTTCTTGTTGTTGTCCTATCTCTTCTGGTATAAGCATATCTTTTGTGAGTCCTATCTTGATTACTTGTATGACTGATTTTATTTCATCATACAATATTTCTGCTGGTGCGGTATAGAATTTTATAAAGAATAAGTTTCCTTTTGTAACTCTTTTGAAATTTATAAATGCCTTGTATAATTCTGGTATAGTTGATATCTCCTCTCCATCATATGTGTATACTGTATTCAATAGTCCATAACTATAGTATGTTTTTACTAGGTTAGCATTTGTTTTTGGTTGTGCTATTAGCCTATTGTATCCTTGTAACTTTTGGGTTATGAAGTCTTGGGTTGGTTCTCTGGTAGTTTTCGGTCTTGGATTGAGGTTTAGATATGTCTGTATTTTGTGAATATTTTCTATATATGATATGGTTATATGATTGTAAGCTTTCTTTTCTTGGTTTAGGCTTTCTAAATATGATGTCATTTGTGGAGGTACGAATAATGGGTCTTTTGGTATTTTGGGTATGTATGGTTTGTCAAATATTTTGTTCATGTTCGTATTTCTAACTCCTTTCTTTGTAGATGAACTTCCTGCAACTGTAACTGAACAAACGTTATGGGTTTTTAGGTGTTTCTCAAAGTCACCTTGTAGCTCTGGAAATTTTATAGTCTTCCGATTGACTTATATCCGCATCTTTAGAGTCATGCTGCTGACTTAGATTTTTGGCATCTTCTAGCTTTTGTATTCTTGTTCCCATATTATCCATTTAAGAGGATAATTTCTCAAGGATTGATATTATATCTTTTGTTGTATCTATTTCTTCAGTTTGTGTAGCTTTGTCTTGATAGGTAGTCTGCAATCATATTTTTGTTAGTACTAATTACTTCAATTGTAAATGTAAATTCAGTATATTCAATACAAGCCTTCTGTCACGACCCAAACCCAGGTCGTGATGGCGCCTAACACAATGCTAGGCAAGACCGACCACATCATCTCTTAACCCAACCAATTATTAATCAAATTAAACTTAAACAGTAAATGATCATATCAGGTGATAAGCGAAATGTAAAGCATACAAAATACGGTCCCAACCATATCGTGGTGTCACGAGACTGAGCCTCTACAGAATAACATCCTAATATAAACAAGTCTAGGCAAATAGGAAATCAACAAGATGATAAAGCAGGAGAAAACAGGCTCTGCGGACGCTGGCAGCTACCTCGTAGTCTCCGCAAAAGTAGATATGGATCAGCAGCTACAATGTCTCAACTGCTCTCGGGCACCTGTGGATCTGCACAAAAAGTGCAGGGGAGTGGGGTGAGTATATTTCAACTCAGTGAGTAACAATAATAAATAATAACTAAAAGTAAGAACTCCTGTGCTATCACTTAGCAGTTCTAAGGCAACCCTCACAGGTACGTCATCACTGTGGTAGTACTCTGACCTCCAATCCACATCTATCTCTACAAGATCCCACACTGCTCAAACCCTCACTCGTACCTCTACGGTGTACGGCCATCTCAATATATGAAGACACATACATATGTCTATAATGTATAAGTATTTAAGTAGGTAATAGGATATGAATAAGTATAATGCTGCGGCGTGCAGCCCGCTCCAATACATATACTGCTGCGGCGCGCAGCCCGCTCCATTTAACGTTGACGGCGCTCACTGGGGGTGTTTACAGACTTCGGAGGGGCTCTCTAGGCCCAAGCGCTATGATGCTGCAGCGTGCAGCCCGATCCACACATATATTACTGCGGCGTGCGGTCCGATCCAATATATATATACATATATAACTATACTGCTGCGGAGTGCAGCTCGATCCCGTAATATACTCCAGCGCTCACTGAGAATGTGTACAGACTCAGACTCCGAAGGGGCTCCTACAGCCCAAGCGCAATGATACTGCGGCGTGCAGTCCGTTCCACATGTATATTACATGTATATTACTGCGGCGTGCAGTCCGATCCAATATATATACTGCTGCGGCGTGCAGCCCGATCCAATATAGGTATATATATATATATATAATACCTCATAATGGGTCCTCGACCCTATCCCGGTCAATATGTGCTTGGCCTCTCAGGCCCAATATAATATATCACAGTGGGTCCTAGACCCTGTCTCAGTCAATATAGACTTGGCCTTTCAGGCCCACTCAGCTAGAACAAGGAATTCCACCCTAGATAATCTCTCTCAATGTACACATCTAGTACGGGCTCATATTATGCTATACAGCTAGAGCTACGGCTGAGTGTATGTTTCCAACTACACATCTAGTACGGGCTCATATTATGCTATACAGCTAGAGCTACGGCTGAGTGTATGTTTCCAACACGATATAAGGGTCACCTAGCTCTACAGGTTCCCTAATGCTCTACAGATCGGCACAAGGCCCCAAACATGGGTATTAGCCCTATTGTACAGTTATAATCTCATTAACAGTCATACAACACAGTATTCTATTAGTCGGGAAGGACCAAGTCCAAGTCCCCAATCACAATGTCACCACACTCGTCACAAGACGCGTGTCTCATCTCAACATAGCACTGTGAAGTGCTAGTACGGGGTTTCAAACCCTCAGTACATTGTTTACTACTACCACTCACCTCGAACCGGTGGAAGCTTCAATCCGCCTTGCGCTTGCCTCGCAAATCAATCTCCTCGGATGCCAAATCTTCTCAAAATCATAGAGAATGCATCAATATATGCTAATTTCATGCAATTCATTCAAAATAACCCAAATTGTATCAAAACCCACAAAGTTGTCAAAACCCGACTTTTGGTACGCTTCTCGAAAAATTATAAAACTTACATATTCGGAACCCTCGTCTCAATACGAGTCTAGGCATATCAAATTTACTAAATTCGGACTGCATTTGCCCACTCAAATCGGCAATTTACCAAAACCCTGGCTTAGGCTAAATTCCCCCACAATTTGATCCAATTTCCGTGAATTAAAGGAGGATTTCATGATAAAAACGCGTAAAGGAACAATAAAACTCACCTCCGATGATAACCCGATGATCTCCCAGCAATATCTCGCCCAAATCGCCCAATTCGCCTCCAAGAACCGAGCCCCAAATGTTTTGCAACTTATGAAATTTTAACCCTTCTGTTATTTTTAACACAGGCCCGATTTCCGCTTCTGCGGACAAAAATCCGCCTCTGCGAGGCCGCCTCTGCGACCAAATGGTCGCTTCTGCGAAAACACACCTAGCCGCCCAGTTCCGCTTCTGCGGCCCAGGTCTCGCTCCTACGAGACCGCTCCTGCGAACAAGCCTCCGCACCAGCGATTCTCCCCAGTAGCCCGTCTTTCCGCTTCTGCGACCAAGGACTCGCATAAGCGAGTCCGCTCCTGCGACTAGTCATCCGCTTCTGCGAAACCTCCTGGCCAAGCCACCTTTCGCATCTGCGGTCCGAATTCTGCTTCTACATTCCCGCTCCTGCGGTCCCCAATCCGCAGGAGCGAAAACAACAGCAATTCATGACAGCAGCTCCCAAACTCCAATTTCCTCCCGTTTAACCTCCCGAAACCACCCCGGGTCCCCCGGGACCCCAACGAAAACCACCAACATACTCCAAAACACGACACGAACTTGTTCCAAGCATAAAAACACCATCCTAAACATCAAAATCACCAATTACACACGGATTCAAGCCTAAGTTTCCATCCAACTTCCGCAACCGATATTCGACCAAAAACCCGACCAAACTACCTCCGAATGACCTGAAATTTTTGCAGGCACATCCAAAATCACCTAACGGAGCTACTACCAACTGTCGAAATTCCATTCCGACTCCCGGATCAAAATCTCACCTACCGTTCGGATTTCGCCAAAATTCAACCTTAGCCAATTCAAGCCTATTTCTACACCGGACCTCCAAATTCAATTCCGATCGCTCTCCTAGCTCACAAATGACCTCCCGGAGCTGACCGAATCATCAGAATTCGATTCCGATCTCTCTAACTAAATAGTCAACTCCGGGTTGACTTTCCTTATTCAAGTTTCCTTCAAAAAGGCTATATGCCTCATTTTCAATCCAATTCACTCCTAACTCCCCCGATAGACTCTAACACCGATATAAAAGCATGAAATATGTAATTACAACATAACGGGGTGGTAATTCCCGTGACGACGGGCCGGGTCGTCACATTCTCCCCTCTTAAGCAAACGCTCGTCCTCGAGCGGGTCAAGAAACATACCTGAAGTCTCAAATAGCTGAGGGTATCTGCTCCGCATCTCCTGCTCGACCTCCCAAGTAGCCTCCTCCACGGCCCGACCTCTCCATTGAACCTTAACTGATGCAATCTCCTTCGACCTCAATTTTCTTACTTGGCGACCCAAAATAGCAATAGGCTCCACATCATATGATAGATCACCATCAAGTTGAATGGTACTGAAGTCTAATACATGAGACGGATCCCCGATATACTTCCGGAGCATAGACACATGGAATACTGGATGAACGCTGGATAAGCTGGGTGGCAAGGCTAACTCATATGCCACATCTCCAAGTCTCCTGAGTATCTCAAAAGGACCAATATACCTGGGACTCAGCTTCCCCTTCTTCCCGAACCTCATGACACCCTTCATGGGTGAAACCTTCAGCAATAGCCTATCACCAACCATGAAAGACAACTCTCGAACCCTACGGTCTGCATCACTCTTCTGGCGAGACTGTGCTGTGCGAAGCCTCTCCTGGATCAACTTTGCTCTATCTAGAGCATCGTGAACTAGCTCAGTCCCTAACAATCTATCCTCACCAGGCTCAAACTATCCGATGAGAGATCTACATCGTCCGCCATACAATGCCTCGTACGGGGCCATCTGAATACTCGACTGATAGCTGTTGTTGTAGGTAAACTCAGCAAGTGGCAAGAACTCATCCCATGAACCACCAAAGTCAATCACACATGCCCGCAACATATCCTCCGGGATCTGAATAGTGCGCTCCGACTGCCCGTTTGTCTAGGGGTGAAATGCGGTGCTCAACTCAACCCGCGTACCCATCTCTCGCTGAAATGCTCTCCAAAACCGAGAAGTGAACTAAGTGCCTCGGTCAGATATAATAGACATTGGGACCCCATGCAACCTGACAATCTCCCGAATAAAGATCGCTGCCAACCGCTCCGATGAGTAAGTAGTACTAACTGGGATGAAATGTGCGGACTTAGTCAGCCGATCCACAATCACCCATACAGAATCAAACTTCCTCGCCGTCCGAGGGAGTCCAGTAACAAAATCCATGGTGATCCTCTCCCATTTCCACTTGGGAATGACCATACGCTGAAGAACACCGCCCGGTCTCTGATGCTCATACTTGACCTGCTGGCAATTGAGGCACTTAGCTACATGCCTAACAATATCCATCTTCATTCTCCTCCACCAGTAGTGCTGTCTCAAGTCTTGGTACATCTTTGCGGCACCTGGGTGAATAGAGTACCGCGAACCGTGTGCCTCCTCAAGTATCAACTCCCGCAAACCATCAACATTGGGCACACATATACGGCCCTGCATCCTCAAAACACCATCACTGTCGATAGTCACATCTCTAACATCATTATGCTGCACTCTGTCCTTAAGGACAAGCAAATGTGGGTCATCATACTGTCGCTCCCCGATGCGATCATATAAGGAAGATCGAGAAACAACACAAGCCAACACCCGACTCGGCTCCGAAATATCCAACCTCACTAGCCGATTGGCTAGGGCCTGAACATCATAAGCAAATGACCTCTCCCCAACTGGGATGAAAGCTAGGCTGCCCATACTAACCGCCTTCCGACTCAAGGCATCGGCCACCACATTGGCCTTCCCGGATGATACAAAATAGTGATATCATAATCCTTAAGCAACTCCAACCACCTCCGCTGTCTCAAATTAAGGTACTTCTATCTGAATAAGTGCTGAAGGCTGCGATGATCCGTGAACATCTCACATGAGACACCATACAGGTAATGCCTCCAAATCTTCAAAGCATGAACTATAGCTGCTAGCTCCAAATCATGAACAGGTTAGTTCTTCTCATGGGGCTTCAACTGACGAGAAGCATAAGCAATGACCCTACCCTCCTGCATCAACACACAACCAATGCCAACTCCTGAGGCATCACAATACACAGTATAAGGATCTGAAGCTGACGGCAGAATCAAAACTGGTGTTGTGGTCAGTGCTGTCTTGAGCTTCTGAAAGCTCTCCTCGCACTCCTCGGACCATAAGAAAGAAACACCCTTCTGAGTCTATTTAGTCAAGGGTGAAGCAATAGAAGAGAATCCCTGAACGAAGCGGCGATAATACCCTGCCATTCCCAGAAAGCTACGGATCTCCGTAACTGAGGTCGGTCTGGGCCAACTCTACACTGCCTCTACCTTCCTCGGATCTACCCGAATACCATCACGGGACACCACATGTCCTAAGAATGCCACGGTCTCAAGCCAGAACTCGCACTTGGAGAACTTGGCATACAGCTTCTCCTCTCTCAATCTCTGCAATACAATACTCAAGTGCTGAGCATGCTCCTCCTGGCTACGAGAGTAGACTAGAATGTCATCAATGAACACAATCACAAAGGAATCAAGATAGGGCCTGAACACACTGTTCATCAGATGCATAAATGTTGCTGGGGCGTTGGTCAACCCAAAAGACATCACAAGGAACTCATAGTGACCATATCTGGTCCTGAATGCAGTCTTCATAATGTCGGACTCTCTAATCTTCAGCTGATGGTAGCCTGAACGAAGATCAATCTTCGAGAACACCCTAGGTCCTTGGAGCTGATCAAATAAATCATCGATATGAGGCGGAGGATACTTATTCTTCACTATAACCTTTGTTCAGCTGCCTGTAGTCAATACACATCCTCATGGATCCATCCTTCTTCTTAACAAATAGGACCAATGCACCCCACGACGACACACTTGCCCGAATGAACCCCTTATCTAGGAGTTCTAGGAGCTGCTCCTTCAATTCCTTCAGCTCTGCTGGTGCCATCCGATATAGAGGAATAGAAATATGCTGAGTGCCTGGCACCAAATCGATCCCAAAATCAATATCCCCGTCCGGCGGCATGCCCGGCAGGTCTGAGGGAAACACATCAGGAAAGTCTCGCACAATGGGAACATAATCAATACTGGGAGTCAAGGCCTCGACCTCCCGCACAAATGCTAAATAAGAGAGACATCCCTTCCCAACCATTCGTTGGGCCTCGAGGAAAGATATTACCTTGCTAGGTACATACTGAGTCATGCCTCGCCACTGGATCCGCTGAATGCCCGGCATAGCCAAGGTGACTGTCTTAGCATGACAGTCCAGAATAGCATGACATGGAGATAGCCAGTCCATGCCCAATATAACATCAAAATCAATCATGCTGAGAAGCAACAGGTCCACTCGGGTCTCTAGACCCCCAATAGTGACCAAACAGGACCGGTATACGTGGTCCACAACAATAGTATCCCCTACCGGGGTAGGTACATGCACTGGCGGCAAGAATCCCTCGGGTCGTACCCAAATGAGGAGCAAAATAGGTAGACACATAAGAATAAGTAGAACCAGGATCGAACAATACTGAGGCATCTCTGTGGCAGACTGAAATAATACCTGTGATAACTGCATCAGAAGCAACGGCCTCAGATCGACCCTGAAGAGCATAACATCTAGCCTGTCCGCCTGATCGGCCTCCCCCTCGAGGGCGACCCCTAGCTGCCTGACCCTCACCCCTAGCTAGTGGGGCGGGTGCAGAAGTAGAAGGACCAGATGACGAGGGATGCCCCCTCTGCTGATAAGATCTGGAAACAAGACGGGGACACTCCCTACGGTGGTGCCCAAACTCTCTGCACTCGTAGCAACTCCCCGGTGCTGGGGACTGAGACTGATAAGGACCTCTGGCGCTGGAGTGGCCAGCTGATGAACTAGGCCGAGATGAACCCTGAGCGGATGGGGCCTGTGACGAACTCTGAGCTGGCATGGCACTGAGAGATGGCTGGCTCTGGTGCGAACCCTGATAACCCTGTCTAGAAGACCATCTGCGACGATCGGAGCGACTCGACTGCGAAGATCTAAAAGAGCGACCTCGGCTCTGCTGACTCTGGCCTCTGGTTTGAGTGCCACTGGAACTAGCTGCTCCTCGAGGCCTCTTGGCCTCCCTCTCATCCCGCTCCCTGCGACGATCTGTCTCTATGTCGCGAGCAATATCCAGAGCATCCTCAAATGTACGACTCAAAACCCTCTCCCGAGTCATCAGAATACGAATGGGATAAATGAGGCCGTCCACGAAGCGCCCAATCCTCTCTCTGTCGGAATGAACCAACCACGGTGCATATCCGGACAACTCTGTAAACCTGATCTCATACTCTGACACTGACATGTCCCCCTGACAGAGACCCTCAAATTGCCTACACATCTCCTCTCTCTGAGAATGAGGCACCCACTTCTCCAAGAATATAGTGGAGAACTCTGGCCATGATAGTGGTGCTGCCCCTGCTAACCCGCGACGCTCATAAGCCTCCCACCAAGCGAAGGCTGGCCCCTGAAACTGAAAGGTAGTGAAAGATACCCCACTGGACTCCAAGATCCCTGCCGTACGAAGCATCCGACGGCACTTATCCAGAAAACCTTGGGCGTCCTCGCCCGGAGCACCAGTGAACACTGGAGGAGATAACCCGGTGAACCTCTCGAGACGACGCTGCTCATCGTCTGTCATAGTTGGGACCCTGTCCCCCTGAACCTGATCTGCTGGCTGAACCGGAACCACAGGCTGGACTGGAGGAGCCTCTGGTGTCCGTAAGCCCTGCACTCCTGCACTCCTGCTCTGGAGTGCGTGCGGCGGGGGTCTGATGACCACCCCCGGTCCCTGATGCAGCTGCTGCAGTAGTAACTGAAACCGCCTGTGCTAGGCCAGTGCAGACTGGTAGTATCTGAGCCAGGGTCTCCTGTAGACCCGGAATAACAATGGGCACCGCAGGTGCCTGAACTGGTGCTGCTGGCACCTCAGCAACTGGGGGTTGTGGGTCAGCTGGCACTGTCTCAGCTGCCCTAACTCCGCCACGACCACGGCCGCGTCCACGGCTTCTAGCAGGTGGTAGTGGTGGTCGTCCTCCTCGACCGGATGCTCGAGTTCTCGCCATCTACGAGAGAATAGAATGTCAAAGTTCAGTTCAAGTCAAAAGTAATCGCACGACAAGAATTCCAAGAATTGAAACTTTTCCTAAAAAGGTTTACAGCCTCCCGAGGATAAGTACAGGCGTCCCCGTACCGATCCACGAGACTCTACTAAACCGGCTCATGACTCGCGAGACCTGTTAACCTAGGCTCTGATACCAACTTGTCACGACCCAAACCCCGGTCGTGATGGCGCCTAACACAATGCTAGGCAAGCCCGACCACATCATCTCTTAACCCAGCCAATTATTAATCAAATTAAACTTAAACAGTAAATGATCATATCAGGTGATAAGCGAGATAGTAAAAGCATACAAAATACGGTCCCAACCATATCGTGGTGTCACGAGACTGAGCCTCTACAGAATAACATCCTAATATAAACAAGTCTAGGCAAATAGGAAATCAACAAGATGATAAAGCAGGAGAAAACAGGCTCTGCGGACGTTGGCAGCTACCTCGTAGTCTCCGCAAGAAGTAGATATGAGCAGGCAGCAACAACAACTCAGCTGCTCTCGGGCACCTGTGGATCTGCACAGAAAGTGCAGGGGAGTGGGGTGAGTATATTTCAACTCAGTGAGTAACAATAATAAATAATAACTGAAGGTAAGAACTCCCGTGCTATCACTTAGCAGTTCTAAGGCAACCCTCACAGGTACGTCATCACTATGGTAGTACTCTGATCTCCAATCCACATCTATCTCTACAAGATCCCACACTGATCAAACCCTCACTCGTACCTCTACGGTGTACGGCCATCTCAATATATGAAGACACATACCTATGTCTATAATGTATAAGTATTTAAGTAGGTAATATGATATGAATAAGTATAATGCTGCGGCGTGCAGCCTGCTCCAATACATATACCGCTGCGGCGCGCACCCCGTTCCATTTAACGTCGACGGCGCTCACTAGGGGTGTATACAGACTTCGGAGGGGCTCCCTAGGCCCAAGCGCTATGATACTGCGGCGTGCAGCCCGATCCACACATGTATTACTGCGGCGTGCACTCCGATCCAATATATATATGTATATATATATTTATACTAGTGCGGCGCGCAACCCGATCCCATAATATACACCAGCGCTCACTGAGAATGTGTGCAGACTCAGACTCCGAAGGGGCTCCTACAGCCCAAGCGCAATAATACCGCGGCGTGCAGTCCGTCCCACATGTATATTACATGTATATTACTGCGGCGTGCAGTCCGATCCAATATATATACTGCTGCAGCGTGCAGCCCGATCCAATATAGGTATATATATATATATATAATACCTCATAATGGGTCCTCGACCTTATTCCAGTCAGTATATACTTGGCCTCTCAGGCCCAATATAATATATCACAGTGGGTCCTTGACCCTGTCTCAGTCAATATAGACTTGGCCTTTCGGGCCCAATATAACATCTCATAGTGGGTCCTTGACCCTATCTCATCTCAATCGGTATAGACTTGGCCTTTCAGGCCCACTCAGCTAGAACAGGAATTCCACCCTAGATAATCTCTCTCAATGTACACATCTAGTACGGGCTCATATTATGCTATACAGCTAGAGCTACGGCTGAGTGTATGTTTCCAACACGATATAAGGGTCACCTAGCTCTACAGGTTCCCTAATGCTCTACAGATCAGCACAAGGCCCCAAACATGGGTATTAGCCCTATTGTACAGTTATAATCTCATTAACAGTCATACAACACAGTATTCTATTAGTCGGGAAGGACCAAGTCCAAGTCCCCAATCACAATGTCACCACGCTCGTCACAAGACGCGTGTCTCATCTCAACATAGCACTGTGAAGTGCTAGTACGGGGTTTCAAACGCTCTCAGTGCATTGTTTACTACTACCACTCACCTCGAACCGGTGGAAGCTTCAATCCGCCTTGCATTTGCCTCGCAAATCAATCTCCTCGGATGTCAAATCTGCTCAAAATCATAGAGAATGCATCAATATATGCTAGTTTCACGCAATTCATTCAAAATAACCCAAATTGTATCAAAACCCACAAAGTTGTCAAAACCCGACTTTTGGTACGCTTCTCGAAAAATTATAAAACTTACATATTCGGAACCCTCGTCTCAATACGAGTCTAGGCATATCAAATTTACCAAATTCGGACTCCATTTGCCCACTTAAATCGGCAATTTACCAAAACCGTGGCTTAGGCTAAATTCCCCCACAATTTGATCCAATTTCCGTGAATTAAAGGAGGATTTCATGATAAAAACGCGTAAAGGAACCATAAAACTCACCTCCGATGATAACCCGATGATCTCCAGCAATATCTCGCCCAGATCGCCCAATTCGCCTCCAAGAACCGAGCCCCAAATGTTTTGCAACTTATGAAATTTTAACCCTTCTGTTATTTTTAACACAGGCCCGATTTCCGCTTCTGCGGACAAAAATCCGCCTCTGCGAGGCCGCCTCTACGACCAAATGGTCGCTTCTGCGAAAACACACCTAGCCACCCAGTTCCGCTTCTGCGGCCCAGGTCTCGCTCCTGTGAGACCGCTCCTGCGAACAAGTCTCTGCACCAGCGATTCTCCCCAGTCGCCCGCCTTTCCGCTTCTGCGAACAAGGACTCGCAGAAGCGAGTCCGCTCCTGAGACGAGTCATCCGCTTCTGCGGAACCTCCTGGCCAAGCCCCCTTTCGCATCTGCGGTCCAAATTCCGCTTCTGCGGTCCCGCTCCTGCGGTTCCCAATCCGCAGGAGCGGAAATGCTGCTGCAATTCATGACAGCAGCTCCCAAACTCCAATTTCCTCCCGTTTAACCTCCCGAAACCACCCCGGGTCCCCCGGGACCCCAACGAAAACCACCAACATACTCCAAAACACGATACGAACTTGTTCCAAGCATAAAAACACCATCCTAAACATCAAAATCACCAATTACACACGGATTCAAGCCTAAGTTTCCATCCAACTTCCGCAACCGACATTCGACCAAAAACCCGACCAAACTACCTCCGAATGACCTGAAATTTTTGCAGGCACATCCAAAATCACCTAACGGAGCTACTGCAACTGTCGGAATTCCATTCCGACTCCCGGATCAAAATCTCACCTACCGTTCGGATTTCGCCAAAATTCAACCTTAGCCAATTCAAGCCTATTTCTACACCGGACCTCCAAATTCAATTCCGATCGCTCTCCTAGCTCACAAATGACCTCCCGGAGCTGACCGAATCATCAGAATTTGATTCCGAACTCTCTAACTAAATAGTCAACTCCGGGTTGACTTTCCTTATTCAAGTTTCCTTCAAAAAGGCTATATGCCTCATTTTCAATCCAATTCACTCCTAACTCCCCCGATAGACTCTAACACCGATATAAAAGCATGAAATATGTAATTACAACATAACGGGGTGGAAATTCCCGTGACGACGGGCCGGGTCGTCACACCTTCGTATTTCTTTTGTTGTAACTGAATCTTGTATCTTCCTGGTTAGCCACCATTTTACTTGTGTATTATCTGTTCTTATAATAAACTTATTATATACAATATATGGTTCAAATGCCAATAAACATTTATATACTGCATATAATTCCTTTCTATTGATTTCTCATTTTATCTCCGGGTTTGTGAATGTTCCTGAATAGTACCTACAATGATGTTCTATTTTTTCTTTATCATACCTGTATTAAACACAGTAGCAGACTATTTAGCTAACTTGGTTTTTTCTTTTGCAGGTACAGTTAACTTTCATTCATTTCAAGAATTACCAGCTAAAGGAAAAGCATTGATCAACATGGACAAAGCTCAAATTCCTAATTTAAGAGTTCGGATTGCCAAAAGAAAAGCACCAGACTAATGGAGAGGCAACCATCGTCAGCACTGTGCTCATTAACTTACTGGAGGTTGTTAAATCACTGCTCAGTGGTATCAGCATGTATTCATGCTCAATCTGAGAGTGTTTTGATAATTTTCAGGAAGGGAGTGTGCACAGTAAAGGTTTCACTAGATGAGCAGATCAATTGTGAAAGCAATACATGCAGGAACATCATGAGCATTATTTGCGGGATCATTTGTTTTGGCATGGGAATGGAGATAGTATTAGCTATTCTAATTACCAGTAACATCAATTGGCTTCTGTTGATTTCACCGATTCATCGAAAAGGATTAAGTTTGAAGGTTTTGCAGCACACCATAAAAATCATAACAATTCCTTGGAACTCACGATCATTCACAGACATGGTATGGTTTCTGAGCAGTTTTGGACACTTTGACATGAGTTGCATTGGAAGATCAATTGTGCTATTGCTAGGCATGGTATGCACTCGAACTACATTGTCTCATCGAACAAGGACATATATGAAAATGGAAGTTACAACAGCCATTTGGAATTCGCGATTACATATTGTTATGTTATGGCTGCTTTATATGTTTGGAATATGTTGGATATTGTTGTGTCATTTTCCAGTGGTATTAGTATGTTTTCATACTCAGTCTGGAGATGATATAGTAGTAGACAATATATATGTGCTATGGTTATTGCAGGAAATCGAGGCAAGAGGTGAAAAGCACACAGGCAACATCATCATCAGCATCATTGGCTGGGCTTTCTGCATTGCAATGACAAAGATGTCACTGTTAGATAGCTCAAGGGACACGCTCACTTGGTTTGATTCAATTACACTAGTTCATCGAATATCAACAATCATGGCATACAACATGGAAGCTACAACAGATACTTGGAGCTCACGATCGACTAGTGTCAAGATATGGCTTATTTATGTGTTTGGAATATATTGGATATTATTATGTCATTTTTCAGTGGTATTAGTGTGGTTCCACACTCATTCTGGAGGTGACATAGTAGTATACAATGTACAAGGGCAACATATACTAAAGGTGATTGAGACAATATCTTTTCATTGCAGTGAATTATCGGATGGGAAGTCAATTCTTGTTCCTATACTGTGGTACTCTTGGATCGACTTGATCATTGCCTACACTCCGCATACCTTGGCACCTGGTGAGAGCTTGAGTGGTGCTACATGGTACTTGAAATGGGCAGGAGAAGTCAATCATAGCTGCAGGACATGGAAATATTCATTTAGACTTCATGTTATAGATGATATTAGTTTTCCGATTAGATTCTATGTTTACATAGATTTATTTCACAGTCTACTGGTAGTAGCAGGACAAATTGTATCCTTTTGGACCCGGATTGGGATTTTTATTCGTTTATTTATATATTAGCCACTAGGTACAATGCCTAGTGGTATATTTTGCAAAAAAAAAAAAAAAAAAAAAAATATTCCTCCATAGCTTTTTTCACTTGCATCTGATTCTACTATATATGAAAATTTTTTATTTTCATCTGGGAAGTATAGTTTTGGTAGATTTTTACATATTTGTTTAACTTTTCTTACTTGTTTTTTATCTTCTTCACTAAAGTGATACTCTATATCCTTTTTTAGATTTTTCTGCAATGGTTTTAAAGTCTCTGCTAATTTTGGTATATATTCTCTTACTTGGTTTACTAAGTGGATACAGGATCGCTTCTAATAAGGCAGGAACAAATTACAAGAACTCCAGTCCTGGCTAACTACTAACCTCTAGGTAAACCTTAAACCACGGTGCTCCAACACAACCCTATAAACGACCACTTGTCTTAAACGGGTTTCACGAGCACCACCGGTTAGGTCAGCCTAACCAAGGTTTACTGTTGAGATTAGCAATTGCCTGGTCTATATAGTTCTTAACCTAAGACCTCATTAGGGTGATACAGTAAACAATTAATAACAAAACATGCTTTTAGTAACATGCAGAGAGACTAAGCATATATACATATATTAGTCTCATACCGGTAATATATTGCATGATTACCGGTAATATATTATATGTATATATATGTATATATATACATATAATATACATATGTATATATATGTATATATATACATATAATATACAATATATATATATATATATATATATATATATATATATATATATATATATATATATATATATATATATTAGTCTCTATACCGGTAATATAAATATTATTGATTTAAAGATTATTGGTTTAATACCGGTAATATATATGTTGATTAAAGATTATTGGTTTCACACCGGTAATGTATATTTATCGTTGATTAATTATTATTGGTTTCCTACCGGTAATATATTGCATGATTACTGTTATTGGCCATAGATGCCGGTGACATATCGGAAGGGTCGGGGTGCACACCGCATCATTAATGGATGACGATTCTTGGCATTGACCATAGTTGTCGGTAGCCTATTATGTATTGTTATTGGCCATAGATGCCAGTGACATATCAGAAGGGTCGGGGTGCACGCCGCATCACTAACAGATAATGATTGTTAATATTGGCCATAGTTGCCGGTGACATATTATGTGCTGCTTTGATAAATAAATGAAAGATTGATATTGAAATGGGAGGGAGTGGTTTCACTCCAGTAATAAGATGAGTTGAGTTTGAAAGCGAATTAAATTCCTTATGTTATTTCTCTTTCTCTCTCTCTCTCTCTCTCTCTCTCTCTCTCTCTCTCTATATATATATATATATATATATATATATATATATATATATATATATATATATATATATATATGTATGTATGTATGTGGATACTCCAGAGCGTGTTTTCTCTTCTTAAATATTAGATATTGTTTTCCTGCTATTTTGTCGTATATGTATGTATATGTATGTATGTATGTGGATACTCCAGAGCGTGTTTTCTCTTCTTAAATATTAGATGTTGTTTTCCTGCCATTTTGTCGTATATATATTTTTAACTGTATAGGTTTATGCGGGTCTCTGGTCCTAGCCTTGTCACTACGTCGCTGGGATAGGCCAGGCATTTACCAGCACATGGGGTCGGTTGCACTGATGCTACAATCTGCGCTCTTTTTGCGCAGATACTGGTTTTGGACAACAGCAACGACAGTAGTGCGATTATTGATATTCCGACCATCAAGACATCGAGGTAGCCTTGCAGGTGTCCGTAGGACCCGTTGTCTCTTCTATATTTACTTTTCAGTCTGTAATCTCATGTATTCGAGATAAACAGTTTGATATTTCTTTCAGACAGTTATGTGTATTAGTCTTAGAAGTTCGTGAGTATTGTGACACCAATTCTTGGGTAGTGATTTATATTAGAATTTCGGTATCACAACTAGTTATGTTTACTAAGGTCTCATTTGTTTTTTTAAGATTAAGACGTCTGAATCTGAAAATATATCTGAATATCAAGATGTGTATTAAGATTAAGACATCTGAATCTGAATACACATCTGAATATATTAAGATGTGTATTAAGATCTGAGTAGAAATAATTAAGAATGTTTGATTTTTAACATCTGAATGTATAAAATTTATCTTTATTTAAAAATTAATAAACATAAAATTCAAATAAAATTCTAACTAATCTAATATTCTATCAATAAAATATATAGTTTTTATAATATGATAGTTGTTGGTGGTGATGGCTAACATGTGAATGCCGACTAGAGGCGGTGGTTAATAGTAGTTTTGGTTGATGATGGTGGTTCATGCTAGTAGCTAGTAGTGATTGGTAGTGGTGGCAATTATGATTGAGGATGGTAGGTGGTGGTAGTTGTTGTGATTGAGGAAGATGGTGGGTAGGTGGTAGTAGGTTATAATGATGGGCGATGACGGATGTGATTATTGATAGTGATGATGTGGTCAGTTGTGGTAGTTGAGGAAGCTGAGTGTTGATTGTGGGTGGGAATGATGGTGGTCAGAATGGTGGGGATGATTGATAATTGAGGTTATGATTGAGAAAGACAGTAGCGTGGTGGTGGTAGTGGAGGGGTGTGGCAGTGGTGGTGGTGGTTGAGTATGGCAGTGGTGGTAGCATGGTGGTAGTTGATAATGGTAGGCGGTGACGACAGTTAATAATAAATATTTATAGCATCTTAATGAAATTAAGTCCCGATTATAGATCTTAATCATACAGACTTATTCAGACCCATTAAGTGATTGTGAAGTAAAAAAAAAACACACTTAATGATAAAGACTGAATAATTAAGATTCAAACTTTAAAAATAAATGCACTTAATATCTGAAATCTGAATGATTAAGATTCAGACCTCCATTAAGTGCAAACAAATGGGGCCTAAGTCTTCCGCTAATTTATTGTATTCTGCTGTAGTCATAGTATTATTTCTAAATGTTTTAAAATGAGAGTTATAACAAATGGATAGATAAGTAAGAGTTGACTTGCCTAGCTTCCATTAGTAGGCGCCATCACGACTCCTGATGGGGATAATTTCGGATCGTGACATTAAGCCAAGTGGAAGCATAAAAAAAGGCCACATGACATAATTAGTTACTTATTTAATAATTAGTTATTATTTTTAAATTTAAATATCTATCAAAAACGAAAATAATAATAAAAAATTAAAACTACCATCTCTCTCTCTCTTTCTCTCTCTCTCTCTATATATATATATATATATATATATATATATATATATATATATATATATATATATATATATATATATATATATATATATATAGATATATATATATATACATATTGTCACACTTCCCTTTTTACTACCTTTTGTTTTCGAAAGGAATAAGGTATATATAATAATAACAACGAGGAAGAAGTTTTTTCCATTTTAAGGACAATCGGAACGGGATTTCATTTAGAGTTTCAGAGTCGTCACTTGGGAAGATAATGGTGTCCCAAGTCCGGTTAATCCCGAATCCGAGGAAATTGACTCTATTTAAACAGTCTGCGAAACTAAAAATCCGAATAAGGAATTCTGTTAACCCGGGAGAAGGTGTTAGGCACTCCCAAATTCTGTGGTTTTAGCACGGTCGCTCAACTATCGTTTTTGACTTATTTGATTTCGTTATATGCTTTGACAAAATGTGAATGTCCCGTTTTGATATTTTAACGACTTGCGACGTCACGAAAACGCATTTCGAGTCACACCGCAACCAATATGCCTGTGACTTTAATACGTTTCAGCTTCGCCGAGATTTAAGATTTGAGTCACATAAATGTGCACGCGTATTAAGGAATGTATATTTTAAATCGTGCCTATAACGACTACGACTTATTATCTTTTAGGAAAGACCATGAAATTCGCTAAACGGTCTCCCCGAATCTATCATTTATTAATATTCATATGGGGGCCCCGCGTATTTTTCTTTTATACGAGGCTCATCCCGTTATTTTAGAAGTCCAGTCCTATCAAGTACTATATTGTCTATTTTTGGTTTTTCTCCTAATTATATTACTGTTTTTTGTATTTTGAAAAATTATATCCAGGCCCATTATTCCATTTCCAGGCCTGGACAGGACTGTATTAACAGTCCATCTCACACAACTGGGCTTCAGAAACCCAGTATACATATATTTCATTATTCAAAGGCCCAGTAATAAATCCAGTTGGATCTGGGCCCATGCTGTCGATTAAGTCCAAATCAGACGAGAAGAATATAAAGCAAAATTCAGATTTCATAACAATCGTACAAATATTCATTAATCAATAGAATAAATCAACAAATGACATTTTTATTTTATAAGGAACATGTTTATCAATATTGACTCTGAATTCTAATTACTAATTATCAATAGAACTTAAACAGTAGACTACTATTTCTGCTACCTTAAACAGTGATACAATACTTAACAGTGCAGATTTGGAGTTGTTATTAATTACTGATTCTAACTTATACTATTATGAATTGTAATTAAGCTAGTTTAAATGACAAAACATGATGTAACTCGATTACTCATTTCTAATTATCATACTCTAATTAAACGAGAACAGTTAATTACTATTTCAGATTGTTACGTGTGTTTACTTAGTGAATTAAGTTCATGTGTTATCCTGTTTTTTAACCTAAGTTTAATGATGATTATATATACATTTATACTACCTCTACACTATCTATTACATTATTTCAATTACATATAGTTTAGCTATAACAAATTATCCTACTAAAATTACAGAAAATCTATAACATAAAAATTGTAAAATTAAGAGCGAATAACATCAGCATTCATCCAAAATAGCTCATTAAGCTTTCATTTCTTCTATCCAAATTGCAATTACATTTCTGAATAAGAAAGTGTACCTGATTCAGCAAGAAAAAGCTTATGAGTCTAGGTATTGGGATGAAGAATAGTCAGTGATAGCAGCAATAGAACAGTAGAAGAACAGTCACAACAAAGCAACAATATAACAACCAAGTAGAATCCCCAAATCCAGCAATTAAGCAAACCAGCAAATAGAATTGAAGAAATCCAATAGAATCCAGCAATATTGAACAGCAGGAAACTCTACTAGAACTCCAGAATTTGCAACCCTCGACTTCAAGCCTTTAATTCAACTCAGAATTTTTCTAACCCAAAATTTTCCAACCCTTAATTTTGTAACCCAGAATTTTCCAACCCCAATATCTAATGTCTAACCCCTTATTCAGGCTTAAGTGAAGCCTATTTATAGTTGATTTGGGTGAAATTTTGAGGGGGAAATTCAAAAATCTTATTCCTAGTTCCCTCCCCTTTATTTTCTTATTAGTTACAGTTTAACACCTTCAATTATAGCTCGAAATGCCTTCCAGCCCCTGCTGGAAGGTTCTAGGTAATTCGTTTTTATTCTATTAAGGGTATATTACTAGGTTGCCCTCACTTGCTAAGGGTTATTTCAGTTATACCTTTTACTATGCCTATCTTACCCTTTATTTTATGACTAATTACAAGAGTACTAGTTAGCAAAGTCTATTTTGTCCCCATAGGCTCTATTAAATCTACAACTATACCATTTATGGTTTCCATTATGCCCTTATTATTATCTATTATTTACCCGACCTACTAAGGTCAAGGTATGCTATGTTTAAAACCTATTTAACTATTAGCCATTGTTTTCTAACATATTTAAGATTTAGCCAGATTACTACCTAAGACCCTTTTCAGTTTTAACCTATCTTTAACAGACTTCGACTAATTTAAAATGTGATCCCTTATATTATCATTAGCTAACCAGAATTAGATTGCAGAATTAGCCACTTAATGTTTCAGAAATAGCCATACTAATTAAATAGTTCTAATTATTTCAATAATATCCATACTTAGTCATTTTTCAAGAATAGCCAGATTACTTTAAACTAAAGAAACTATACCTATCATTACAGCTATAACCAAACCACAAAGCATAATAGGATTCAGAACAGTCTAACATATGAATTAAATTACAAATATAGCCAATTCATGTTGTATTGCACACATAGCCTTAATCGTAAATCATTTTTCAATTAACTAGAACTCAGAGGGAAGTTTTGATAATGGTTGAATACCAATCAATTAAATCGCAATTTCATACTAGGCACAGTGAACAAATCACATAAAGAGACACATTTAAACATGATTCATGTGTAAAACTTATCAAGAACCCTAAAGTGCTAACATAGATTAGTTATGTATAAAGAACAAGATTGATCTTAGGCATGCGATTTACAGGCTAGTTGTCACGACCCTAGTTCACCAATCGTGAACCTGTCATGACAGCACCCATACTTCGCGACTAGGTAAGTCTAACACGATGCGGAATATACAATTTCATGAACAAAAGGATAAGATAACAGCGGAATAATGTAAATGAAATGTAATAAGTGCAGCTCGGCACATATACTTCGCCAAAACACACTAAGTATCATATTACCAAGACCCGGAAACCCACGAGCAACACAGACTAAGAGAAAGTACAATTGTGGCTCTATACATCAAGAATGTCTAAACAACGAGAATAAGGGAAAAATAACTGCTATCCCTAATGAGAATAGAAGGAGACTCTCCGGATCCGCGGACGTAGCAGATCGTACCTCAAGTCTGGTAATTCTCGTGACGACGAGCCGGGTCATCACAACTTGGATCTGCACAACAAAAGTATGCGGAAGAGTAGTATGAGTACACCACGGCGGTACTCAGTAAGTGCCAAGCCTAACCTCGATGGAGTAGTGACGAGGAAGGTCAGGGCCCTACCGAGAGACAATAACAAAATGATAATAACAATAATAAGCAGTTTAAATAAGAATGAGTCTGAAATAACAACAATAAGGTAATTACTGCAACCGTCTAGAATTAAGCTAACAACAAGTAACCACACAACATTAATTCAATTCAGCAAGTCCAGGATCTACGGGAATTGAACCCGCAGTCCCTCTCTATCCAACAACTCAGGATCTCCGGGAATTGAACCCGCAGTCCCTTCATCAGTATCTCTGGGTCTTCGGAAATCAAACCCGCAGCCATAGGATCTCCGGGATTTGAACCCGCAGTCCGTGCCTCAATATCTCATGATCTCCGAGAATCTAACTTGCAGTCCGTGTCTTAATAGCTCAGGATCTCCGGGAATTGAACCCGCAGTCCGTATATCAATATCTCAATAAACTCCAGGTCTCCGAGAATCGCACCCACAGCCCTTGGATCTCCGGGAATCTAACCTGCAGTCCACAAACACTACAACTCCGGGTCTCCGAGAATCGAACTCGCAGCCCTTGGATCTTCGGGAATTGAACCCGCAATCCACCAACACAACAATAAGCAGGAAGACACAGAGAAATAGGAAATGCATAACTACAATTACACCAATACCAGTATCAACAAGTTTCAATAAGTTCAAGTAAGGCAAGTAGGCACTTAGACAGATAAATCCTATCTATCCATGCTTTTCTAACGAATGTCAGGTAAACGTTAAAATTTAATCAGCTAAATAACAAAAATATCACGATTTGAACAGTTCAAGTAAGGTGGTTTCCAACAATCTGCATGTACACGCCCGTCACCTCGCGTACAAGGCATTTAAATTAACACATAATATCCTAGGGGAGAAGGTTCCCCCACACGAGGTTAGACAAGCTACTTACCTTAATTCCAGTACGAAACCGCTAAGAGACAACTCTCTTTCCACGAGTATCGGCCTCCACAGGTGTAGAATCTGATCAAAATCTATAGAAATACATCAAAATAGGCCAAATGGGCATTACCCAATCAAAACAATTCGAATTACACCAAAACCACAAAGTTTCCAAAACCCGACTTTCGGTACGTTTCTCGAAAAATCACGAAAGTTACATTTTCGGATTCCTTATCTCAACATGAGTCTAACCATACCAAGAACACCCAAATCGGACCATAAATGGCCCATCAAATCCTTGATTCTATCCAAGAGGCTTTTCTACCATTTTCAACAAAATTTCAAATTAAACACTAAAACATGCAATAGATTCGAGTTATACAACCAAAGTTGAGTAAAGAGTACTTACCCATTTGATCTCTCCAAAAATCTCCCGAAAAATCGCCTTACCCGTGCTCCAAATCGTCAAAAATGGCAAATGGGACGAAGTTTGGACTTTATTATGCTGCCCAGGTATTTGTTCTTCGCGTTCGCGGTCCTTCTCTCGCGTTCGCCAAGAACAAACTCCCAAAAATACATTTTCCAACTTTTCTCGAACAGCCTCTATTGCAATGGTCATAACGTTTTACACACAACTCCAAATGATTATTATAATACGTTTCTGGAAACTAGATTCATAGATCTACAACGTTTATTTTTGAATCACCTCAAAATTCCTTGTAGATAAAAATATGAGCTTCCGAAGTAGGACCTGTGCGACAGAAAAATCCATCTTCGCGAACGCGAGACACTGTTTGCGAACGCGAAGAACAAAATCCTTGATGGAAAATCCTTCTTCGCGAACGCGATGCCCTCATCGCGAACGCGATGCCCTCATCGTGAACGCGAAGAACAAAGTCTCAGAGGCAATATTCTTCTTTGCGAACGCGATGGGACCCTCGCGAACGCGAAGAACAATACCAGATACCAGAACAGTAGTTCAAAAACTTCCAAAAATGACCCTTTAGGCATCCAAAATCATCCCGAGGCCCCTGGGACCTCAACCAAAAATACCAACTTACTCCAAAACATCATATATACGAACTTGTTTCCATCATAAAAACACGTCCATAAACACGAAAATCACCAAATCAAAGCGAATTCAAGCCTAAGTTTCATCCAAAACTTCCGAAACCTACATGCTATCAAAAACCCGACCAAACGATGTTCGAATGACCTGAAAATTTGCAGACATATCCAAAATCAACTAATGAAGCTACTGCAACATTCGGAATTCTATTCTGACTCCCAGATCAAAAACTTGCCTATCGATCGGATTTCCAAAAATTTCAAACTTCGGCATTTCAAGCCTAATTGAGCTACAGACCTCCAAAATACATTCCGAACGCGCTCCCAACCCCAAAATCACCTAACAGAGCTAATGGAACCATCGGATTTCCGTTCCGAGGTCGTCTTAACACTGTTCCAAATACGAGCCATTTTTCAACTATAAAGCTCTCATTTAGGGACTAAGTGTCCTAAAACACTCCAAATTCTAGAACCGAACCTCCCGGCAAACTACAATAGCAAAAATGGACTTAGGGGAACAGTTAAATTGGGGATCGGGGCATAAATTTCAAAAATGACTAGCCGGGTTGTTACATCTTCCCACACTTAAAAGATTCGTTCGTCCTCGAACGAGCATAGAAAACATACCTGGAGTGGTGAAGAGATGAGGGTACTGGCTACGCATATCCTGCTCGGTCTCCCAAGTAGCCTCCTCGGCCGGCTGACCCCGCCACTGGACCTTTACTGAAATGATGTTCTTTGACCTTAGCTTCCTAATTTGCCTATCTAGAATGGCCATTGGCTCCTCAACATAAGACAGATCCTCTTCTAGATGAACAGAGTGAAATCCAACACATGCGACGGCTCACCCTGGTATCTCCGGAGCATAGAGACATAAAACACGGGATGGACCCGGCTAGGCTGGAAGGTAAGGCCAGCTCATAAGCAACCTCCCCAACATGCCTCAAAATCTCAAAACGGCCAATAAATCCCGGACTCAGCTGAGCACATTATCCTGATATAATCTGAAGATATGCCCTTTTGTTCAAACAAATAAGTCATAAAGCCTAATTCCAACATCCGGAATTCTATGTCATGCATGTTTTCATCAAGAGATCACTCAATTATTCCTCACACGCCGTCCTCAAACATGGCTGCATAACTTTGCTGGATTCTTACCTTGCAACACAAATCCACAAGACCATGATAATATTTTATGACCAAATTAGCCAAAAATTCGACGAATCAGATGCTCTCATTGCACCTCATGGTCTACATAGGTCTTGTTCTAACTTTTACAATACTGACACGACGGAAGAGATATGCCGATATTCATAACCAACTACTGAATCAACAATTCATTGGGTCTATACTCCTGACAAGATCCATTACCTTGTCCTAAACCAAAAAATGATCTTTTACTCTATAATATACTTCATATAATTAGTTTGCACTGACCCCTAATCCCAAAACCTCATTTCACCCAGTACGAACTGCTCAGGCGATAAGCCACCTAAGACATAATCAAAAGTCCTACAAGATGACACAATGTGTCAGTAGGCCACTAATTCGTACGTGATACAAAAGGAAGGTGAACACTAGAGAGAACTATTCTCTCACACTAACATGGACTTCCTCAGAAAAAAATAGGAAACAGAACACATAAAAGCAATATGGACACTGGAATAAACATCACACTTTTGCGGCGTGCAACCCGATCCCAACAATATACCCATGGCGGAATGCCACCCGATCCAAACAATATAACTATGGCGGCGTGCCACCCGATCCAAATATAAAACTCACACAAGGAGCCATACGTCGAGCTGAATAGCACATCACATCAAAATACTGAATATCGATCATAAGCACACTAAGGTGCATGATATCATTCACAACGAAACATATAGCGCTATAGGCTACAACTCAAGCACAACTGAGGTGCGATACATAATCTAAGTCTCAAGAGCCATCATGCTCATATAACATCACCGCTGAGCGGAACCTTAACACATAAGGAATTTACCAAGCCGTCTCACAACTCATACGGCAGAATATATCTTTACATGAATTAACTAACCACGAAATAAGACCGCGACTACCCCTCCATAAAGGGCGCATTGCTGGAAGAAACACAACTTGACTAACGCAAGGCTCACTGCCACATTTAAATCTATCCACCGACCTTAAGTCTATCCTGGTCGTGCCAAGCTAAGCCAATAATATTTCACAGGTCTATAACCCAATAAGCAGAGTGCCCTCCCGGCATAAATTCTCAAATGGATGATATCACCAAAATCCTCATACTTGGTTTAAATTTCTAACCAATCAAGTGACTACATGTCACAGCTATACAATCTTCTTGTGGGACAAGCTCCTCCCATCTTCCGAATAATTAACGGGCCTGCACATTCAAACCACTGACTGCACTAACAGTGAAAATCGACCAGGAGTCCCTAACCGGGATGTAAAGCCTTTCTCGCAGAACACCGATCTCAAGTGATACTGTCGTTAATACCCATCTTACTCAAAACACTGAAACTCCTTTCCTGCTCATCCGAGCTCTTTATATCACATTTATTGACCACACTGCGACCTCGGTCCTTACTTCAAATTCCATACCACTCACTGCACCTCACGTGCCGATATACGATAGACACGATTTCCATCACAACTCGAGAACTGACGATAGGCTAATACTTCATCACATAAGACTTTCCATTTAACTCACTTCAGGAGAACTATAGCAATAAACATGCGAATTCTCATAACCATCGAATATGCCAATCTCTAAGTAGTGGCCCAAGCCACCATAACCCTTCCCGAGATCTACCTACTTGTAATAGGCCCCTAACAGAAGAATACTTCAGAATAACATCAATCACTGCAGCCGACAAGCCTCAAATGCACCGCCACAAATCACATGCATAACTCGATCACGTTGCATGAACCGATCATTGACATCAATATGCCAATCTCTAAGTAGTGGCCCAAGCCACCATAACCCTTCCCGAGATCAACCTACTTGTAATAGGCCCCTAATAGAAGAATACTTCAGAATAACATCAATCAATGCGGCCGACAAGCCTCAAATGCACCGCCACAAATCACATGCATAACTCGATCACGTTGCATGAACCGATCATTGACACCAATATGCCAACTCAACTATGGCTAATCAATCTACTTCATTCCAATTTATCCTTGATCGCCTTAGAAATGTAAATATCTCCCTTCAATACCTCACTTATTCTAATCGCACTCACCTCGAGTGACCTTAAATCATGAGGCCATGCTATCTCAAGAACGACGACCATTTCATGTCTTTCAAATACTACACCACAAGTCAAAACATCATAGAACATTTTGTGCCCTTCTTCATAAGTTGCTTCAAAAGTTTGACTCCCAACTGTACTTATAGTCTCAGTATTATCAGGCACCACACTTTACCTCTTGAATTCACTAGGACCGCTATTGAGAGCCATCCGGCCCTAACTTGCCCCAGTATGCAACCAACTCTACTGAATTTTATAACATATGAATACCCTCTCGATAAAGCCCCCAGCGGGATCACTTCCCTTGCAACCTGCACCTATAGAGGTGTAAATCATGAATCCTCCCTCAAGTTTGAACGTGAGCCAGTAAGGCTAACCTTAACATGCATTCAACAATTCATATACTCAATTACCACTCATGGTCCTTTTCTGAAGCTGCAATAGCCCATTAATGCTAATACCCAGAATTCACGTAGGTAATTAACCATGCAACCCAATCGTAAGTGGTGGGACTCTCCCACTTAGCTCAAGGCCACTATTACACAACTCTCGAACACATTAGAACCATTCTCTCAAGTAATTTACTCTTATTCAACTGCAATTCACTTGATCCAACGAACGTAACCACCTGTGCTCTATTGGCACTCTGACACCATAGGGTATGACCTCATCCCAATACAACCAAACATCTTCCCGCTCCATGCATCGAGCATTCTTTACCACGACAGCTTAAGACATACTGTGATTCTCACACCTACGAAGCACATTGTAGCCTTCGCCAAAGTCTACCCCGCTGATAATGAAATGTAGAATTATTATGGACACATGAACATCAAAAGTCCCAACATCATACCATACGAGTCTCAACTCTTACTCGTCCGCAAGTTTCAAAGAACTTTTTGAATAGCACCTAAATACATCGCAGGCCAAATCTGATATGACACATGACCCATAATTTGATCGTTGATAGTGAAATCCTTTCATTTGGCACGAAGCCATAAGATACATCTTGCTAATCCATGATACTAGCCTTTATCATTTGTGCGTCTTTATCATAAGACAGCTCAAGACATTCGTTTGGTACATGTCCTTCTTAAGACAGTTAAACTCATTTCCCCCAGTATCTCTGCTGGCCGAATCCTTCGCTAAATAGTTATCTCATACGAACCATATAGTCTTTATTACCACAAACTATCTTTAGATCTACATCCACCTTGTGATTCTACCATTACTATGACGATTAGGCAGTTAAGTAAACCTTCTCAAGACCGTACTTATCAATCGAATGTCAGAACCTAGTGCACCCCCATGTGCACAATTGAAGATCTTTCAATTCTCTTACATTATCGATATGGATGACACGAGGTAACAATGGTTGAGTAAATTCTTGACTCCCTTGAAATCCCTCTGCAGCGTCACGAACCGTCGACGCATACTTGATACCGACTGCAGAATTTCAATACACGAGTGGATGCAAAAGAACATATGACATAGGCTCCAACTGAATAAGTGGTGCACGATGAGGAATTCAAAGAATTGAAGAGTTTCCTAAACAGTTACATAGCCCCTCGTAGATAAATACAGACGTCTTCGTATCGATCATCGAGAATCTAAGTAACCGGCCCGTGTCCCGTGACTCCTACGAACCTAGAGCTCTGATACCAACTTGTCACAATCCTAGTTCACCAATCGTGAACCTGTCATGATGGCACCCAGTCTTCGAAACTAGGTAAGCCTAACACGATGCGGAATATACAATTTCATGAACAAAAGGATAAGATAACAACGGAATAATGTAAATGAAATATAATAAGTGTCGCTCGACACATACACTTCGCCAAAACACACTAAGTATCGTATTACCAAGACCCGGAAACCCACGGGCAACACAGACTAAGAGAAGAGTACAATTGTGGCTCTATACATCAAGAATGTCTAAACAATGAGAAAAAGGGAAAAATAATTGTTATCACTAATGAGAATAGAAAGAGACTCTCCGTATTCGCAGACGTAGCAGATCGTACCTCAAGTCTCCTGAAGTGCTGCTAGTTCACCTAAAATGTGCCTGATCTGATGTACCTGGATCTGCACAACAAAAGTGTGCAGAAGAGTAGTATGAGTACACCACGACAGTGCTCAGTAAGTGCCAAGCCTAACCTCGATGGAGTAGTGACGAGGAAGGTCGGGGCCCTACCGAGAGACAATAACATAATGATAATAACAATAATAAGCAGTTTAAATAAGAATGAGTCTGAAATAACAATAATAAGGTAATTACTGCAACCGTCTACAATTATGCTAACAACAAGTAACCACACAACATTAATTCAATTCAAAAAGTCCAGGATCTACGGGAATTGAACCCGTTGTCCCTCTCTATCCAACAACTCAAGATCTCCGGGAATTGAACCCGCAATCCTTTCATCAGTATCTCTGGGTCTACGGGAATCGAACCCGCAGCCCTAGGATCTCCAGGAATTGAACCCGCAGTCCGTGCCTCAATATCTCAAGATCTCCGGGAATCGAACCTGCAGTCCGTGTCTCAATAGCTTAGGATCTCCGGCAATTGAACCCGCAACCCGTATCTCAATATCTCAATAAACTCCGGGTCTGCGGGAATCGAACCCGCAGCCCTTGGATCTCCGGGAATCGAACCTGCATTCCACAAACACTACAACTCCGGGTCTCCGGGAATCGAACCCGCAGCCCTCGGATCTCCAGGAATTGGACCCGCAGTCCACCAACACAACAATAAGCAGGAAGACACAGAGAAATATGAAATACATAACTATAATTACACCAAAACCAGTATCAACAAGTTTTAAGAAGTTCAAGTAAGGCAAGTAGGCACCTAGACAGATAAATCCTATCTATCCATGCTTTTCCAACGAATATCAAGTAAACGTTACAATTTTATCAGCTAAATAACAAAATTATTACGATTTGAACAGTTCAAGTAAGGTGGTTTCCAACAATCTGCATGTACACGCCCGTCACCTCGCGTACAAGGCATTTAAATTAACACATAATATCCTAGGGGAGAAGGTTCCCCCACACGAGCTTAGACAAGCCACTTACCTCAATTCCGGTATGAAACCGCTAAGAGACAACTCTCTTGCCACGAGTATCGGCCTCCATAGGTGTAGAATCTGATCAAAATCAATAGAAATATAGCAAAATAGGCCAAAATGGGCATTACCTAATCAAAACAATTCGAATTACACCAAAACCACAAAGTTGCCAAAACCCGACTTTTGGTACGTTTCTCAAAAAATTACGAAAGTTACATTTTCGGATTCCTTATCTCAACACGAGTCTAACCACACCAAGAACATCCAAATCGGACCATAAATGGCCCATCAAATCCTTGATTCTATCCAAGAGGGTTTTCTACACTTTTCAACAAAATTCTCAAATTAAACACTAAAACTTGCAATAGATTTGAGTTATACAACCAAAATTGAGTTAAGAGTACTTACCCTTTTGATCTCTCCAAAAATCTCCCGAAAAATCGCCTTACCCGTGCTCCAAATCGTCAAAAATGGCAAATGGGACGAAGTTTGGACTTTATTCTGCTGCCCAGGTATTTGTTCTTCGCGTTCGCGGTCCTTCTCTCGCGTTCGCGAAGAACAAACTCCCAAAAATACATTTTCCAACTTTGCTCGGAGAGCCTCTATTGCAATGGACAAATATTTTTGCACACAACTCCAAATAACTATTGTAATATGTTTCTGGAAACTAGGTTCAAAGATCTACAACCTTTGTTTTCTGATCACCACAAAATTCCTTGTAGATAAAAAGATATGAGCTTCCGAAGTAGGACCTGTGCGACAGAAAAATCCTTCTTCGCGAACGCGAGACACTGTTCGCGAACGCGGAGAACAAAGTTCCTGATGGAAAATCCTTCTTCGCGAACGCGATGCCCTCATCGCGAACGCGAAGAACAAAGTCTCAGAGGCCAAATTCTTTTTCGCGAACGCGAAAGAACAATAGCAGATACCAAAACATCAGTTCAAAAACTTCCAAAAATGACCCGTTGGGCATCCGAAATCATCACGAGGCCCCCGGGTCCTCAACGAAAAACACCCACCTACTCCAAAACATCATACGAACTTGTTCCCATCATAAAAACACGTCCATAAACACAAAAATCACCAAATCAAAGCGAATTCAAGCCTAAGTTTCTTCCAAAACTTCCAAAACCTACATGCTATCAAAAACCCGACCAAACGATGTCCGAATGACCTTAAAATTTGCAGACATATCCAAAATCACCTAACAAAGCTACTACAACTGTCGGAATTCCATTCCGACTCGGGGATCAAATACTCACCTATCGATCGGATTTCCAAAAATTTCAAACTTCGGCATTTCAAGCCTAATTGAGCTACAAACCTCCAAAATACATTCCGAACGCGCTCCCAACCCCGAAATCACCTAACGAAGCTAATGGAACCATCGGATTTCCGTTCCGAGGTCGTCTTAACACTATTCCGAATATGGGCCATTTTTTAACTATAAAGCTCTCATTTAGGGACTAAGTGTCCTAAAACACTCCAAATTCTAGAACCGAACCTCCCGACAAACTACAATAGCAGAAATGGACTTAGGGGAACAATTAAATTGAGGATCGGGGCATAAATTTCAAAAATGACCGGCCGGGTTGTTACACAAGTAAGAATCATATACAAAATATTCAGAAGACAGATAATCAAGAATCATGCAAAGAATCATATACAGAAGATTTAGAAGACAAATAAGCAAAAACAAGCAAAGAATTATAGAGGAGATTTAGAAGACAAATAAGCAAGGAAGCAAAAGGGGTAGGTTCACTTAGCTTTCAGGATCTGTCTCCTTTTCTTTTCTTTCTTTCTTCTTCTTTCTTTCTTCTTCTTTCTTTCTTCTTTCTTTTCTTTTCTAGGTTTCAAGAGTTTTCAAAGACTCGAAGTCTTCTGATTTTCCAGATTTCCTCAAATGGGTTTATTTTTTGGGTTTTTGTGGTAGAGGGGTGTTATGGGTGTATTTGGGATATATTTGGGGGTGGGTTACGTTTGGATGTTCACCGGAAATAGGGTTCCGGCGATCTTATTTTCAATATTCGAACAGTTCCAGGGTTATTCGAGATTAACCACCTATCTGAGGTGAAAGATCTCTTCAAGGTGGTCCTAGGGTGTAAAAGCTGGGAGTCTAGTTCATAGGTTGAAGGTCATCGGCGAAAGTTCCGGTGACCAGACTTTCTAGAAAATGGGATTTTTTTGGTGTTCTGGGGTTATTAGAGTGGTTGTGGTCTGTGAGAGTAAAGGAGAAGGTGTTTGAGGTTGTTTTTTTGCCGGAAAAGGCCAGGGTCTCAGGCCATTCTCCGTTGGAGACGGAGGTTGAAGAAGACGAAGAAGAAGAGACAGGGCGGCTAGGGTTTGGAGGTTATGTATAATGTATGAATTGGTCTCTAGTGAACGGAGAGATTGTCCTTTTATACTCCTTTGGGCATGAGTGATACTGGCCTATGGATCAATTGTGATCAATGGCCAGGATTGCTTCTCCTTGAACGCCGTCGTTTCATTTAGTGACAGAAGGCCTGGCATCCGTTAGATTTCCAAACATGGACGACCAAGATTTATTAGCTATACTACATCTTTTACTTTTCTTAGGAGACTTAACATCATCCGTTTGATTATATCTTTGAACGGCCAGGATAACTCATTACTACGCCGCCTTACATAGTCCGTTAGATTAATACATTCAACGGCTATGATTGAATGTCTTCACACGACGTCGTATGATTCAAGCTTTGGACTGGACGGCCATTTCTTTTGGGCTGTGACATTTTGGCCCTGTATATTTGAATTCCGGCCCAATTTTATTGTTTTTTGTGTATTTTCTTGCATTTTAATTGTTTTCTTTGTATTTTTTCTTTTGTACTTTATTTTCTCTTTTCATATTCCTTTTCAATTGTTGTTTTTCTTTTATTTTCCTATTTTTTCTAATTTTTCTGGTATTTTATAACATTTTTGCCATTTTTCTTTTATTTTTCCGGTATTGTTTGTATCTTTGATAATTTTCTCTAATTTTCCTTATTTTTGTGACAATTTCTAATTAACTCTTTTGTAGTTTTAATTTCAAATTATTTCAACAACAATCACACAATTATTTTAATTAAATACATAATTGCACATCAAAAATCTTATTTTTATTTTTATATTGGAATTTGTTTGCTTAGGGCGTAAATCACGTGCTCTCTCTCACACACACACACATATATATATATGTCAATTGGTTACTTTATTTTAATAATATATATATATATATATATATATATCTTATTTACTTATAATAATGAAAACGAAATTATAAATATATATAAATAACTACCTATTCAAATTGGGTTGGAGTTGTTTCAAGTTGGAGTTTTAAAATTTAAAAAAAATTAAAAGGAAAATACTTTATTAGAATAATAAATATAGATATCTTATTTACTTATAATAATGAAAACGAAAATATAAATATATACTAATAACTACCCATTCAAATTGGGATGGAGTAGTTTCAAGTTGGAGTTTTAAAATTATTTTAAATTTTTTTTAAAAAATTAGCTATAATAAAAAAAAATTACACATTCAAATCGGGGAGTAGTTTCAAGTTGAAATTTTAAAAAATAAAAATAAAGTAATAAAAAAGCCACATGGCACAATTAGTTAACAATAAAAAAATATTTGTTAAAATTAAACAAGAAATTAACTACTCAAACATGAGCGAGGGTTGGTTTAGGTTAGTTAATTTCTCTATTTCTTTTTTTAAATCCTTTTCGTTTTTCTTTTGAAAAATAAAAAGTGTATTTATTCATTAAAATTCAAAAAATATTATTGAGAAAAATTTAATAAAATTTAAAATAAAAAAAATATTCTCAAGAGTAATAAAATATATATTTTCTATTATATTACAAAAATATTAAACAAGTAATATGCTAATAATTTCTATTCACAATATAATTATACTAAATATTGGATAATATAATAAACAGAAATACATAACAAAAGGTTATTTGATGACTATATACGTCCCTTTTAATAGAGATTTTATTCATTAAAATTTATATAATACATATTTTATTAATATAGAATAGCAAAAGCAATTCATTGTGATAATTTTAATTGTAACATCAAAAATTTAACAAAGTGACAAAACTTTAGGACAAAACTCCAACAATTTTGGAGACTCAAAAATTATTTACAAAAAATCGATAAAAAACTACCATACCGAAATTAACTACTCAAACATGGTTGATATAATAAAGATGAATACATAAAGAAGAAATTTATTTGATGACTACATAGGTCCCTTTAATTTAATCGAGAATTTGTTCATTAAAATTCAGACAATGTTATTGAGAACAATAGAATAAATTTAAAATAAAAATTATTTCAAGACTAACAAAAATATATATCTTCTTTATATTACGAAAATAAAGTAGCAGAGAAAAATATTAAATAAAGTAACATATTAATAAAAATTTCTATTAGCAATGTAATAATACTAAATATTGGATGATATAATAAATAAATATATTATTCGTTACCTGTATAAGTCCCTTTAGTTCAATAGAGATGTTATTCATTAAAATTTAGATATATTAGCATGAACAACGGAATAAAATTCAAGGTAACAAAATATTTCAATAGTAATAAATTATATATCTTCTCTTATATTACAAAAAGAAAGCAAGTAGATAAAAATAGTAAACAATATACTAATTAAAAAAGTTATCAACAATGTAATAATACTAAACAATGGATAATGCAATAAAGAGATATATAGAACAAAATAGTTATTCACTAACTATATAAGTATATTTAATTTAATAGAGATTTTATTATTGGGTATATCGTATTGATAAATAAAATAATAATTTAAATTTATTAAACAAATACAGTCTAATATGACCAAACTAGCTCGATCATAATTTAATTTAGCTAACATTTTTTTAATACTTCTACTAGTTTAATATGAAAAGGAAATCCTAACTCAACTTGACAAGATTTATTAAGCAGACATGTAAAAAATTTCTCTCTACAGAAAATTTTATTCTATCAACTTATCAACCTCACCATGAATATCTCTCCTTCTACTGCCACTCATACAATTCAAGATCCAGATCCTCCTGAATATTGGTAAAATGCAAATTGATGATACATCTCCTATTACTCAATCAAAATCTTTTTTACCAACACTGTTATTAGACAAAACTCTTTCACCAAGTTTAGCTAATCAAATTTCCTCAAACATTGCTCTTGATTTAACTGATGAAAGTATCATGTCTGAGAAAACGGATGATGTATTCATTCCTATTACAACTACTGATAAATCGAGGCTGTATGAGCCATGGAAATATTCAGTGATAATTAAATTGTTTGGCAGTAAGATAGCACACCATATTCTTAAGAATAAAGTTGTTGCTCTTTGGAAACCTACAAAAAATACTCCTCTTATAGATTTTGGTTCTGGATTTTTTCTTATTAAATTTCAAAAGGAGGAAAACATGGTTAAATCTTTGCATGGTGGACCTTGGTTTGTTTTTAACCATTTCTTATCTGTAAGAAGATGGGAACTTAAGTTTACTGCTTCAGCTGCTCAACTCACTTATTCAGCATTATGGTTGCGTCTCCCTGAACATCCAACATAATTTTATGACTTAGAAATCTTTCAACGTGTTGGTTCAAAATTAGGAAAACTTTTAAGGGTTGATTCATGCACTTCATCAACCACTAGGGGTCGGTATGCAAGAATATGTATTGAAGTTCCACTGGAAAAGCCACTTAAAACACATGTTAATAATGGCCATCATCGACAACAAATTCATTATGAAGGTTTAAACATGCTATGCATCAATTGTGGATGTTTTGGTCATGCGAAATCTAACTGTTCTTCGCCAAATCAGTTTACTACATCAACCATCTTTACATCAACTTCTACAGTTCCTACAATGGTTACAGAAAGTGAATGGCATTTGGTAGAATTTCCTAGACATGTTAAGACATCTGCTTCATCTTCAAAAATAACCAGGAACATGGCTATGGAACAGCAGTTGCATGAACCAGGTAAGCCTCCTATTCGTCCAGTACATGACATGGGTTCTAAGCTTGTGAGGCCCACTGCAATGAGGCCCAATATTGAATATGTTAATCCTTTTAATTATTTAGCACAAACAACTAATACTAATCCAATTATAAGAAGCATAACAACCGATGCTTTAACTGATCCGACCAATAATGTTGATCCTACTTTAACCTCTTTTAATATTTCCAAAGATGGTTTGTCCCAATCCCCTACTCCTTTACCTCAAAACTCAGCAAGGCCTATTACTACTAATAGATTTAATAATTCTCCCTCTTCCCTAGATTTTTACACTAATACAATTAACCCTACAAAGACACCTAAGACCTGATCTACACGTAACAGAATTGCCACCCCCAGTAGCCAATCAACAATTGCCAAATCAGATCCAAATCCGTCCCTACTTGACACCTCAACCAATGTAATTCATTTTCTTAAGGGGGAATTGCATGCTACAGTAAATCCAGCACATTTCATCCAAAAACATACTCCTCCTCAGGAACAAAATGATTGCACTGCATGTGCCAATCCTCATCTCTTGCATCCACCTATTACTTTTCCTACCGTTACATAATCAAATTCACAGCAAGTTATTAACTCCTCCCCTTCATTAGTTATAGCAGGCACCACAAACAATCCTTTACACTTAGATTCTGATAATTCACATAATGTTTCGACCAACCTTTCCCAGCAGCAGTTACTATATGTCCATGCAAGATAGTAATACAGGAGAACAACCAACTCTTCAAAATACCAAGACTGATCATGCAGGTACCTCAACCATATCAAATAACTTCTCCGATGGTTTACACATCTCAACTAATTTCGTCAGACCTCCCTTTGGAATCATGGCTGGAGATGGGGTTACAAGGGTATGCCCTGACTTTTGCGATGGAGCTAAATGGACAAGAAGTGATTCTTCTAATTCAGAACCCATCTCACCTAGCAGAAATTGTGACAGAAGGAATGCGTCTGGGGATGGAAGCTTACACTATGAACAACTGGCTCACAACTCAAACACCTCTTCCAGTACTCAACCATCCACCATCACCATCTCATCCATGGAGTTACCCAATGAATCCATCCAACCTGCATGGGAACCCAGTGATCAATCTTATGCAATTTTACCCTCCTCACCGCATGGGACAAGTGTATGCTCCATGGTTCCAGGATCTGAATTTTTTCAACCCACTATCACCCTATGCGAGCCCAGTCAGTCTAATAGACAACTTCAGTCCAATGGAATATCCACCTCACACACCACCTCACACACCACTTCACTTACCACACGCACTAGATAGTCCAACAAGACAGGAAGTAGCAGAAATTCTAGCAGAAATAAGGGATACAAGGACAGAATTTTGGTGGCTCAAGGGGATCCTCATGTACGACCTAAAAGAGCAGTTCGAAAAAAAGTTTGTTCTAAAATGTCCACCAGATCTAGTGTCTTGCAGCTTAAACTTTCGTCAACCTCTAAATCCACTGGTAGGGAGATTCTCGATGGTTATTATACCCATGCTAAGGCAAACACCTCAGATGATGAATCAGGAGGATACTATCTCACCAGTCTCTCCTTTAATACCAGTTCCAGTTGATCAAATGCAAAACCCTAATTCTCTTATGAATTTTCTTTTATGGAATTGTAGAGGTTCTCATAATCCAGAATTTAGACGACACTTTAGGTCCTTGTTGGATAATCATAGGCCAGTGTTAGTCATTTTGGTCGAAACGCACATGACTGATCATTCTACACTAAGGGATGATTTTAATTTCACTAATATGTCACAAGTTTTAGCAAATGGTCTTATAGGGGGTTTAGTAGTTCTTTAGAAGGAGGAGGGTATCAGGGTTACTGAAATGAGGCTTTCGGAGCAAGAAATTCACTGCATGGTCCAGGTTAGTTCTACTAACTTTCCTTGGTTGTTATCCGCCATATATGCTAGCTCTAATGATTATTCTAAATTTATGCTTTGGGATAGTTTAAAAGATATGCATGATAATCAAAATATACCTTGGTTATTAGGTGGTGATTTTAATGAAATTATTTCTTATAAAGAGAAATTTGGTGGTTTGCCAATTAAAAATAGTAAAATAGATAAATTTGTTAATTGCTTAAATTACTGTAAACTTGTGGATCTAGGGTTTCATGGTAGTAGATTTACATGGACCAATAAACGTAGAGGACATTATACAATATTAGAAAGACTTGACCGATTTTTTGCCAATTATGAATGGTTGATAATGTATCCTGAAGCTGAAGTTCACCATCTACCAAGAACACATTCGGATCACTGTCCAATTTTCTTAAATATAAAGCCTAATGCTAAAATTCACAATAAAATATTTCATTTTGAAACTATGTGGACTACTCATACTCAGTTTCAAAATTTGGTACTGTCACGATCCTAGTTCACCAATCGTGAACCTGTCATGACGGCACCCAGCCTTCTGGATTAGGTAAGCCTAACACGATGCGGAATATACAATTTCATGAAATAAAAGATAGGGTAACAGCGGAATAATGTAAATGAAATGTAATAAGTGCCGCTCGGCACATACACTTCGCCAAAACATACTAAGCAACATACTACCAAGACCCGGAAATCCACGGGCAACACAGACTAAGAAAGAGTGCAACTGTGGCTTTATGCATCAGGGATGTCTATACAACGAGAGTAAGGGAAATAACTACTGTCACTAGTGAGAATAGAAGGGGACTCCCCGGATCCGCGGACATAGCAGATCATGCCTCGAGTCTCCTGAAGAGCTGCTAGATCACCTGAAATGTGCCTGATTTGATATACCTGGATCTGCACAACAAAAGTGTGTGGAAGAGTAGCATGAGTACACCACGGCGGTACTCAATAAGTGCCAAGCCTAACCTCGATGGAGTAGTGACGAGGAAGGTCAGGGCCCTACCGAGAGACAATAACATAATGATAATAACAATAATAAGCAGTTTAAATAAGAATGAATCTGAAATAACAACAATAAGGTAATTACTGCAATCGTCTACAATTAATTTAACAACGAGTAACCAACACAACGTAAATTCAAATTAACAAGTCCAGGATCTACGGGAATTGAACCCGCAGTCCCTCTCTATATCCAATAACTCAGGATCCCCGGGAATTGAACCCGCAGTCCCTACATCAGTATCTCTGGGTCTCCGGGAATCGAACCCGCAGCCCTAGGATCTCCGGGAATTGAACCCGCAGTCCGTACCTCAATATCTCAGGATCTCCGGGAATTGAACCCGCAGTCCGTGTCTCAATAGCTCAGGATCTCCGGGAATCGAACCCGCAGTCCGGATCTCAATATCTCAATAAACTCCGGGTCTCCGGGAATCGAACCCGTAGCCCTTGGATCTCCGGGAATGGAAACCACAGTCCACCAACACTACAACTCTAGGTCTCCGAGAATCGAACCCGTAGCACTTGGATCTCCGTGAATTGAACCTGCAGTCCACAAACACAAAACAATAAGAGGAAAGCACAGAGAAATATGAAATACATAACTACAATAACACCAAAAACCAGTATCAACAAGTTTCAAGAAGTTCAAGTAAAACAAGTAGGCACTTAGACAAGTAATCCTATCTAATCATGCTTTTCCAACTAATCTCAAACAAATATCACAATTAAATCAACTAAATAAGAAGAATATCATAATTTGAACAGTTCAAGTAAGGTGGTTTCCAACAATCTGCGCATGTACACGCCCGTCACCTCGCGTACAAGGCATTTAAATTAACACATAATATCCTAGGGGAGAAGGTTCCCCCATACGAGGTTAGACAAGCCACTTACCACGATTCCGGTACGAAACCGCTAAGAGACAACTATCTTGCCACGAGTATCGGCCTCCACAGGTGTAGAATCTGATCAAAACCAATAGAAATACATCAAAATAGGCCAAATAGGCATTACCCAATCAAAACAATTCGAATTACACCAAAACCACAAAGTTGCCAAAACCCGACTTTCGGTACGCTTCTCGAAAAATTACGAAAGTTATATTTTTGGATTCCTTATCTCAACACGAGTCTAACCTTACCAAGAACACCCAAATCGGACCATAAATGGCCCATAAAATCCTTGATTCTATCCAAGAGGGTAGAAACCCTTTTCAACAAAAATTCTCAAATTAAACACTAAAACTTGCAATAGATTCGAGTTATACAACCAAAATTGAGTCAAGAGTACTTACCCTTTTGATCTCTCCAAAAATCTCCCGAAAAATTACCTTACCCGTGCTCCAAATCGTCACAAATGACAAATAGGACGAAGCTTGGACTTTATTCTGCTGCCCAGGTATTTGTTCTTCGCGTTCGCGGTCCTTCTCTCGCATTCGCGAAGAACAAACTCCCAAAAATATATTTTCCAACTTTGCTCGAACAACCTCTATTTCAATGGTCATAACGTTTTACACACAACTCCAAATGACTATTATAATTTTTTTCTGGAAAGTAGATTCAAAGAGCTACAACTTTTGTTTTTGAATCACATTAAAATTCCTTGCAGATAAAAAGATATAAGCTTCCGAAGTAGGACCTGTGCGACAGAAAAATCCTTATTCGCGAACGCGAGGCACTGTTCGCGAACGCGAAGAACAAAGTCCCTGATGGAAAGTCCTTCTTCGCGAACGCGATGCCCTCATCGCGAACGCGAAGAACAAAGTCTCAGAGGCCAAATTCTTCGCCGTGAACGCGATAGGACCCTCGCGAATGCGAAGAACAATACCAGATACCAGAACAGCAGTTCAAAAACTTCCAAAAATGACCCGTTGGGCATCCGAAATCATCCCGAGGCTCCCGGGACCTCAACGAAAAATACCAACCTACTCCAAAATCTCATACGAACTTGTTACCATCATAAAAACACGTCCATAAACACGAAAATCACCAAATCAAAGCTAATTCAAGCCTATGTTTCATCCAAAACTACCGAAACCTACATGCTATCAAAAACCCGACCAAACTATGTCCGAATGACCTGAAAATTTGTAAACATATCCAAAATCACCTAACGAAGCTACTGCAACTGTCGGAATTCCATTCCGACCCCCGGATCAAAATCTCACCTATCGTTCGGATTCGCCAAAATTTTAAACTTCGGCATTTCAAGCCTAATTGAGCTACGGACCTCCAAAATACATTCCGAACGCGCTCCCAACCCCGAAATCACCTAACGGAGCTAATGGAACCATCGAATTCTGTTCCGAGGTCGTCTTAACACTGTTCCGAATACGGGTCATTTTTCAACTATAAAGCTCTCATTTAGGGACTAAGTGTTCTAAAACACTCCAAATTCTAGAACCGAACCTCCCGGCAAACTACAATAGCAGAAATGAACTTAGGGGAGCAGTTAAATTGGGGATCGGGACGTAAATTTCAAAAATGACCGGCCGATTCGTTACATCTTCCCATCCTTAAAAGATTCGTTCGTCCTCAAACAAGCATAGAAAAGATGCCTGAAATGGTGAAGAGATGGGGGTACTGGCTGTGCATATCCTGCTCGGTCTTCCATGTCGCCTCCTCGGCCGGATGTCCCCGCCACTAGACCTTTACTGAAGCGATGTTCTTTGACATTAGCTTCCTGATTTTCCTATCCAGAATGGCCACTGGCTCCTCAACATAAGGCAAATCCTCTTATAGCTGAACCGAAGTGAAACCCAACATGTGCGACGGTTACCATGGTATCTCCGGGGAATAGGGACATAAAATACGGGATGGCTCTGACTAGGCTGGGAGGTAAGGCCAGCTTATAAGCAACCTCCCCAACATGCCTCAAAATCTCAAAGGGACAATGAATCTCGGACTCAGCTGAGCACATTAGTCTGATATAATCTAAAGATATTCCCTTTTGTTCAAATAAATAAGTCTTAAAGCCTAATTCTAACATCCGTAATTCTATTTCAGGCTTGTTTTCATCAAGAGATCACTCAATTATTCCTCACACGCCGTCCTCAAACATGACTGCATAACTTTGCTAGATTCTTACCTTGCAACACAAAATCCACAGGACCACGATATACTTTATGACCAAATAAGCCAAAATTTAACGAATCAGATGCTCCCTTTGCACCTCATGATCTACATAGGTCTTGTTCTAACTTTTACAATACTGACACAATGGAAGAGATGTGCCGATATCTATAACCAACTACTGAATCAACAATTTATTGGGTCTATACTCCTGACAAGATCCATTACCTTGTCCTAAACCAGAGAATGATCTTTTTCCTCTATAATATACTTCATATAATCAGTTTGCACTGACCCCAAATCCCATAACCTCATCTCACCCAATACGAACTACTCAGGCGATAAGCCACCTCAGACATAATCAAAAGTCCTGCAAGATGACACAATGTGCCAGTAGGCTACTAATTTGTACGTGATACAAAAGGAAGGCGAACTCTAGAAAGAACTATTCAACTCGCACAGTAACATGGACTTCCTCAGAAAATAGGAAACAGAATACATAAAAGCAAATATGGGCACTGAAATAACATCACACTATTACGGCATGCAACCCGATCCAAACAATATACCCATGGCGGCGTGCCACTCGATCCAAATAATATAACCATGGCGGCGTGCCACCCGATCCAAACAATATAACCATGGCGGCGTGCCACCCGATCCAAATAATATAGCAATGACGGCGTGCCACCCGACCCATATATAAAACTCACACAAGGAGCCATATGTCGAGCTGAATAGCTCATCACATCGAAATACTGAATATCGATCATAAGCACACTAAGGTGCATGATATTATTCACAAGGAAACATATAGCGCTATAGGCTACAAACTCAAGCACAACTGAGATGCGATACATAATCTAAGTCTTAAGAGCCATCATGCTCGTATAACATCACCGCTGAGCGGAAACTCAACACATAAGTAATTTACCAAGCCGTCTCACAACTCATACGACGCAATATATCTTTACATGAATTAACTAACCACGAAATAAGACCGCGACTACCCCTCCATAAAGGGCGCATTGCTGGAAGAAACACAAATGGCCTGACGTAAGGCTCACTTCCACATTTAAATCTATCCATCGACCATAAGTCTATCCTGGTCGTGCCAAGCTAAGCCAATAATATTTCACAGGTCTATAACCCAATAAGTAGAGTGCCCTCCAGGCATAAATTCTCAAATGGATGATATCACTAAAATCCTCATACTTGGTTTAAATTTCTAACCAATCAAGTGACTACATGTCACACCTATACAATCTTCTTGTGGGACAAGCTCCCACCATCTTCCGAATAATTAAACGGGCCTATATATTCAAACCACCGGCTGCACTAACAATGAAAAGCGATCAGGAGTCCCTAACCGGGATGCAAAGCCTTTCCCACAGAACACTGATCTCGAGTGATACTGACGTTAATACTCATCTTACTCAAACACTGAAACTCCTTTCCTGCTCATCCGAGCTTTTTATATCACATTCATTGACCAAACTGCAACCTTGGTTCTTACTTCAAATTCCATACAACTCACTGCACCTCACGTGCCGATATACGATAGACACGATTTCCATCATAGCTCTAGAACTGACGATAGGCTAATACTTCATCCGATAAGACTTTCCATTTAACTTACTGCAGGAGAACTATAACAACATACGGCGAATTCTCATAACCATCGAATATGCCAATCTCTAAGTAGTGGTCCAAGCCACCGTAACCCTTTCCAAGATCCGCCTACTCATAACAGGCCCTAACAGAAGAATACTTCAAAATAACACCAATCACTGCGGCCGATAGGCCTCAAATGCACCACCACAAATCACATGCATAACTCGATCACGCTGCATGAACCGATCACTAACACTAATATGCCAACTCAACTATGGCTAATCAATCTACTTCCTTCCAGTTTATCCTTGATTGCCTTAGAAATGTTAATATCTCCCTTCAATACCTAACTTATTCCAACCGCACTCACCCCGAGTGACCTTAAATCATGAGGCCATGCTGTCTCAAAAACGACGACCATTTCATGTCTCTCAAATGCTACTCCACAAGTCATAACATCATAGAACATTTTGTGCCTTTCTTCATAAGTTGCTTCAAAAGCTTGAGCCTCAACTGTACTTATAGACTCGGAATTATCAAACACCACACTTTACCTCTTGAATTCACTAGAATCGCTATTGAGAACCATCCGGCCCTGACTTGGCCCAGTACGCAACCAACTCTACTGAATGTTTATAACATATGAATACCCTCCCGATAAAGCACCCAGCGGAATCACTTCCCGCGAAGCCTGCACCTATACGAGGCATAAATCATGAATCTTTCCTCAAGTTTGAACATGAGCCAGTAAGGCTAACCATAACATGCATTCAACAATTCATATACTCAAATTACCACTCATGGTCCTTTTCCGTAGCTGCAATAACCCATTAATACGCTAATACCTAGAATTCACGCAGGTAATTAGCCATGCGACCCAAATCATAAGCGGTGGGACCCTTCCACTTAGCTCAAAGCCACTATTACACGACTCTCGAACATATTAGAAACATTCGCTCAAGTCATCTACTCTTATTCAACTGCAATTCACTTTATCCAACGAACATAACCACCCGTTCCCTATTAGCGCTCTGACACCATAGGGTATGACCTTATTCCAATACAACCAAACATCATCCTGCTCCATGCATCGAGCATTCTTTACCACGACGGCTTAAGACATACTGTGTTTCTCACACCTACGAAGCATCATGTAGCCTTCGCCGAAGTCTTCCCTACTGATAATGAAATGTAGAATTATTATGGACATAGGAACATCAAAAGTCCCAACATCATACCATACGAGTCTCAACTCTTACTCATCTGCAAGTTTTAAAGAAATTTTTGAATAGCACGTAAAATACATCGCTGGCCAAATCTGATATGACACATGAAATCCTTTCACTTGGCACGAAGCCATAAGATACATCTTGCTAATCCTTGATACTAGCCTTTATCATTCGTACGTCTTCATCATAAGACAGCCCAAGACATTCGTTTGGTACATGTCCTTCTTAAGACAGTTAAACTCATATCCCCCCAGTATCTCTGCTGGCCGAATCCTTCGCTAAATAGATATCTCATATGAACCATATAGTCTTTATTACCACCAACTATCTTTAGATCTACATCCACCTTGTGATTCTACCATTGCTGTGACGATTAGGCAGTTAAGTAAACATTCTCAAGACCGTACTTATCAACCAATGTCAGAACCTAGTGCACCTCCATGTGCACAATTTAAGATCTCTCAATTCTCTTGCATTATCGATATGGATGACACGCGGTAACTGTGAGCACGTGATTTTTTCCCGAAGCAATAAAATTCCAAAATTAAAATAAATAATATTTTTGTGTGCAATTATATGTCTACTTGAAATAAGATGCATTTGTGTGTGTGAACAATTAGAAATGAAAATTAAAAATATAGATTACGTATAATTATCACAATTAAAGGAATTTAAAGAAAAATTAAAAAAAAAATACAATAATACCGGAAATTAGAGAAAAATAGCAGAAAATGTCAAAAATATCAGAAAAATTGGAAAAAATAAGAAATTAAATAATTGAAAAGAATACAAAAAGATAAAATGAAATACAAAAAGAAAATACTACAAAAATAATTAAATACAAGAAAAATACAAAAATACAATAAAATTGGGCTAGAAATTGAAAATACTAGCCCAAATACATAATGGCCCAAATTAAAAAAAAGGCCCGGTCCAGTCTTTATATGAGAAACAATCTCAGCCGTTCATCTTTTTAAATCCAACGGTTGAAGTTTTATCCAGAATTAATTAATTAATAAGGTTTTATGATTTAATCTGAGCCGTCCATGTTTCAAGATCTAACGGATGGCAGGGTGTCATCATATAAATTGAACGACAATGTTTTGGAGCATTCAATCCTGGCCATTGATCATCAATGATCCAACGGCGAGGAACTCATCAAATGTAACGAGTATATAAGGGTCCGGTCTCTTCAGAGACCGCCCATTTTCCAATCTCTAACCCTAGCCGCCTTTGCTTTATCTCCTTCTTCTCCAAGCTCACCGGCCATGGAAACTGGCCTATTTCCATGGCCGTCTCTGGCCATTTCAGACTCCCAAACCCTTCTTTTCTTGTTTCTTACCACCAGACCACCATGAAAACCCCAAGAAAACCCAAAAGCCCTAGCTTCTTGAAATTCCGGTCATCGGAGTTCTTCTCCGGTGACCACAACCTATGAAACCGGCTCCCAAATTAACACCGTTGAACCCTCATCTCCTGATCTATCACCCCACACAAGCCATTTCCCTCGAATCTCACCCCATCTGCTCGATGCCGGAACCCTAACTCCGGTCGACCCAAAACCTAACCCCAAATCAAAACCCTCCTATAAACACCCCTGAACCCGTCTCTGCTAATAAAAGATAGAATAAAAGACTTCAACTTTAAGTCTGAGAAGAAAACTGGAAAAAAAAAAGGAAAAGAACAAGAAAAAGAAAAGAAAATGGGGAATAGCTCAGGATCCTGCAAGCTAAGTTTCCCTACCCTTTATTTTCTGTCTTTATGTTTTGATTTTTCTGTTCTTCTCTGTTATCTTCTGATTACATGTTAGAATTCTCTTCATCTTCATCTCTCTTCTGTTCTGTTTTAGCATGCTTTTTATGTTCAAGTTCTACTTCTTTGCTTTAATCGTTTAACTAGTTGAATGTTTTAGATTAGTTTTCTTTCCTTGAAATAATCTCTGTTATAACTCTGTTTCTCTCTTAATAGCATGCTTCTTTGGTCTTTTTGATAAATATTGTCTGTTACACCTTGATCAAATATACCCGAGTATGTTAGGGTTTCTGTTAGTCTTTGACATGAAGGATGTTCTGATTATGCCTTTTTGTGTTTAATTGATATACTATGCTTGAAATCTGAATTATGAGTTTGTTTGATTGAAATTCAACAATATTCAAATTTTCCCTCTGAGTTTTGGTGAAATGGCAAATGATTCTGATTTTTGTGGCTATGTGTGCAATTTAATGTGAAAGGGCTGTATCCGTAATAATTTTTATGTTATTTGATTGTTATTAAGTCTAATGTCCTTAGGGATATTGGTTATAGCTGTAATAGAGAAGTATTAGATAATTGGCTAAATTTGAAAGTATGTCAAATAGTTTAAATAGGCTAAAATTGAAAATAACATAAAATGGTTACAATTGAAATAAGTAATGGAGTGGTCAGTTCTGAAACTGGCCAACTCCGTAATTCTTTAAGTTTAAATTCAAATGGCTAGTTCTGAAAATGGCCAATTGTTCAATAATAAGCCAAAATCTAAAACTGGATAAGTTTTGCAAGTCTTATCTAATTCTAAGTGGCCAATGATTAATAAGTGACGAATTTTGCAAAGCCAAGTCCAAACACTAGACTGGCTAAACTTTAAAAGGGTATAGACTTAGGTAAATAAGCAGGCTAGTCCTGTAAATCAACTCTAATACAGAAAATGAAAAGAAAAGAGGCTAAAATTGAAACAAAATTGAAGTTTAATCTGGCTAGGTCTTAAAGATTGATATAAATACTGGCCAGAAGTTAAATAAGAGCTGAAACAGCACACCTAGACCTGGACAAGGTCGGGTAAATAGTATTTAATATTAAGGGTACAATAGGAATAGAAAATGGCATAATTGTAGATTTAATAGAGCCTATAAGGACATTTAAGACATTTAGGCCTCTGATTTCTGCAATATTGCACAAAACTAAGGGTATAATAGACCTAAATAAAAGACAACTCAGTAAATAACCTTAGCAAGTGGGGGTATACTAGTAAAACACCCCAAATAGAATCAAATAGAACATTCCAGCACATGCTGGAAGGCAAATTCAAATCTGAAAAGGGTATTGAAGTGTAACAATAGAAAGAATTCAAGTGAGGAAACTAGAAATAACTTTTCAAATTTCCCCCAGAAATTTTCACTAACTTTACCTATAAATAGATACCATTAGAGCCTGATTAAGGGCTGAATTTTTGAACTAAAATTCAGAGATATACTCATATAGATACATATAGCAATTCTGCCTGGGTTTAGTCGAAGCTTATTTCTGGAAGTTGTAGGGAATCTATTGCTATTCTACTGGTTTTCTACTATCTTTTGCTGGATATCGCTTTGCTGTGTCTGGGATTCAATTTGATTGCTGAAACTCACTCGTGGTGCTGTGATTCAATCTCTCCTAGTGTTGTGGCATTGTTTGTTGTGGTCTACTTGCTATTTCCTGCTTCTTCTCCCCTAGACTCATTGGTTTTTCTGTTGCTGAATCAGGTACACAATTCGAACCATGTAATTACAATTGGAGTTGAAGTGAAGAAATAAACTGTCTATTTGCTACAAGTTTTCGTTACTAATTTCTGGATCTGTTTTTATTTTGTGGTTTAATTAGCTTAGTTGAAGTAATTTGTATAGGAAATATTGTAATTAACTCAATGTAAGATACGGATGAATTGAAAACAATGTAATAGTGTAGTAAGTAGATTAGCATAGTAGTGTTAGTCAAAAATCACTTAGATAATTAATTAGGTTAATCATTTATCTGATATAAAAAACAAAAACACATACAAGTAGATAGTTGACGATATTAACCTGCAGTAGTTAAGTAACATAAGTGTTAATTAGATTAATCTGAACAGTTTTAGTAGTAGATAAAAAATGAAGTTACATCTCATAGGTTAATATAGTTTTATGTTTAATCTTTCAATTAGTTCTCTGAAAACTGCAAATAATTGAGCTTAATATGTTATTAAATAGTAACACTGATTAACCTTAGATATTAAGTAGTTAGATTCATTAGTTTAAAATTTAGTTGTTAAACATGAAAACAAAAACATTTTGTTAATTAGATTTCATTCACACTGAACATTTAAAGTCTGAAGTTCACTTTTTGTAATTCTGTATTTCTCTTATGTTTATTGAATAAAATAAGTGTTTTAACTTCTGAATATCGATCCCGTGTGCATACAATGTGTTGTGATTTTTATTACTCACTTCTGATTGAGTCTGATCTGGGCCTAATATGTTACGAAGGCCCAGAGATATGTAAATATGATATTGGGCTTTATGCTGAACATGTTTCGGCGAGTTCCTGGGTTTTCAATACCCAGGAATGTAAATTGATACATTAAATACAAGCCCAGAATATCCAAGCCAGTGTAAATAGAAATAAGGGCGTGGACTTAAGTTCTGAAAAGCAATGAATTAAGAGAAAAACCAAAATAGAAACACATAGTATATATATATATATTAGGATCAGACTATAAAATTAAATTGGGACGAGCCTCGCATTGAAAACAAAATATCGGAGCCCCCAAATAAATAAGTAAATTATATATATGTTAGACTCGGGAAGGTTGCTAGATAATTTCACAACCTTTCCAAAACATCAAAAAGCCGATAGACGATTTAGGCACGACTTAAAATATACTTTACCTAATACGAGTGCACATTTGATGTGACTCAAATCATAAATCTTGGCGAAGCCGAAACTTGTTAAAGGTCAGAGGCGTACTGGTTACGGTGTGACTTGAAATACGTTTTCGCGACGTCGTAATTCGTAAAAAATATTAAGGTTCAAACACATACATATTGTTAAAAGGCATGTAAAAAGTCATATGAAACCGAAAATGACAGTTGAGCGACCATGCTAAAACCACGGAATCTGGGAGTGCCTAACACCTTCTCCCATGTTAACATAATTCCTTATCCGGATTTCTCGTTGCGCGGACTGATAAAAACAAAGTCAATTTCCTCGGATTCGGGATTAACCGGTGACTTGGGACACCATTATTTTCCCAAGTGGCGACTCTGAAATTATAAATAAAATCCCGAACCAATTGTCCTTTATTTGGAAAAACTCCTTCCTCGTTCTTATTATATCCTCCCCGGGGTATTCATAATATCGAGGTATACCTTATTCTCTTGATCGGAAATTAAACCAAAAAGGTAGTAAAAAGGGAGGTGTGATAGCTCTAGCGACTCTGCTGGGGATAAGCAACCCAGAACTTCGGTTCAGGGTTTAAGAATTCGAGCTCGTTAATTTTACCGTTCTCGGTATTATTCGACTTTGTTACATGTTTTGATCAATATGTTATGTGCTTTACCGCTTTGATATTATGTGGATTGTATATATAAACTATGCCGAAAACCCTTCTCTTCTTCACCCCCGGGGATGTGCTTACTGGTTGAGACTCCCCTTTCTGTTAGGTTATACCCAAAATAAGAAACAGAGGCCGGATAAGTTACAAAGCCGAATGACCCCACGGGTCACCAGTACGTAGCCCCCTCCCCGATCCGAGTTGTCCACTCGGGTACACGATCTAGCACTCTATGAAACCATAAGATATTGAACATAAGTTTTAAGACAATTATTTGCATCATTACTAACTTAGGGGACTCAACGCAGGGGTTGGGTCCGTCTAGGACAGGTGACCCGGTAATTAAAGACCGAGCATATTATGTGTGCCATTTTTAATTGTCTTTGATCATTATGTGGACCGACAAAATTCCCGAGAAAATAAAAAAAGAATATTCTGAAGAAAAAAAAAAGAGAGAGATATTAGTAAAAGAGTTGTTATAAATTTGAAAAGAAAATCTGAAAAAAAATAGGAAAGAACATTATTGTTGAAATAATTGGTCAAACAATCTGACCGAACTACGCAGGTTTGATTCTCGCCATTAGATGATATACGTAGGCAACCCTTGAACGGGTCCAACCACCCTTTTAGAAAATGACCAAAAAATATTTTAGTTTCAAATAATCGAGGTGATCGCTATTTTTGGAAATAGCCGAATGTTTCGAAAGGACGCCGGAAGGCTGTTTTGGTAAAAATGGCCACTTCGAAAATCATGACTTTGTCTTTTCAAAATAAAACCTGAAAATGAAAATTGGCTTTGGAATTTTTTTTTCCTTTTTCTGAATAAAATCGCCTTTAATAAATGTGCAGGATGAGCACAATACAGAATGAACCCGTCACTTTAATGAACAAAATCCCTTTGGAGCTAAGATTATGGTGGAACGACATGGGACAGGAAGGACAAGATTGGGTCAAATGTTATTTGAAGGACCTTACGGGATTAATGGACATAATTCCCCGAGGCGATAGAATTCGAGCACTTGTCACATGCTGGGATCCCTCACATAACGTCCTACATTTCTCGGACTTTGAACTCACTCCTACTCTTGAGGAAGTTGCTTACTATATAGGGAAAAATGAGGTCCCTCTAAAAGAGAAATACCCGGTGGCTCCGAGAGCGATAACGGTGCACCGATTCCTCGACTCTCTGAAGATTGCTCGAAACGTCCACAACGAGGATTTGGCTAAAGGGTTTTGCTCCTTAAACTTCACCTACAGTAGATATGGACATGTCGGGGGTTTCAATGACCCTACGAACAAACTCTGTAGTAAGTCAAACCGAACCAAATGGGAGGAACATAGACGATTCGCCTTTCTGGTGGCGTTTCTCGGGCTAATCATATTTCCAAGAAAGGATGGGTACATTGATACAAGAGTCGCCGGGGTGGCCAGTACTTTGCTTGTACAAGATAATTGCACCTTGGCACCAATGATTATAGACGATATCTACTGTGCCCTTACAACATGTAAAGCAGGGCACGACTTCTTTGAGGTATGTAACTTGATTTTGAAAATTTGGTTGATAGAAAACCTATGCCGTCATCCTTCATTCTCAAGTTATGGGCCGTCGGAAAGAGCGTGCATTGAAGAATTCTATACGAGAACAAAAGAAGTTAAGCTGCCGGAGGGAGCTAAAGGTTGGATTTCATACTTACGATTATTGACCGATATCCAAATTGATTGGGCATACGGATGGTTGCCCCTCGATGAGGTGATATACATGCCGACGGAAGGGTCACATTTCTTGATCATGGGCCTAAAAAGCATTCATCCTTATGCACCGTACAGGGTACTACAACAGCTTGGGAGATATCAAGTTATACCGAAAGATGGGGACCTCGGTTTACAAGCAATAGAGATTAGTCCGGATGGACAATTCCCGGAAGCAAAGATCTGACAGATTTGGAATGAGTGTCAAAGTTTGAAGGTAGACACTTGTGTGGAAAACAGAGCTTAGGGAGAAGTAATGCCAGGGTATGCCGCATGGTATCGTCGGGGTATTGAGCATGATAGACCATTGAAAAAGCCTCACATTCAAGATTTGGCCGAGCAGTATAAGGAATATGGAAAATGGGTGGCCAGAGAAAATGAGTATAGAGCCAAGATCAGCTTGCTAGAGAAGCAGTTTCGAGATCTCCAATTCGAGAGCGGTTTTACAAGCAGCATCTGACGAAGGAGAAAAGAAGCAGCTGAGAAAAGAGAATGAAATCTTAACGGCTCAAGTTGCAAAAATGAAAATTGCATTCGAGACCCTAGTTCGCTTAGCCCGAAACGAGAAATTGATTGAAAATCTTCGGCGCAAAGTGAATGACTACAGCTTCGATCTTGATAAAGCAGAAAAGGAGTTAGTTAGGGTTCAGAAACAACTGGCCAAAGATGCCGAGGAAAGAGCTAGAATGGTTCAACAACTACAAGATAAACATGAAGTTGAGGTAGCTCGATTGAGAAATAAAGTCATTACAGCCACAGTCAAAAGTAGCAAGATAATCAAAGAGTTTGAGGAGGAAAGAGAGCATTGTTACATGGCTATGGCTCGATTAGAATTTGAGTTACAACAACTACAGAAAGAGAACCAACAAACCTTAGACGCTCGCGCCAAATAGATCAGCAGGCTGCTTCAAGAAAAAGGGGTCCGTTCGGGAAAGAATCGTCAATATTGCTCAGTACATCACCAGAAAATGCCAATTCTGTGAAGATATGTCCCGGGCAACATTTGCATCAGCCGTAAAGTTCTTTGTAAAGCAAGTCATGTCCGACCTAGATAAACTCCAAAGTGGATTGGCATATAGGCCCACGGCAAGACCGAACGACGTCTCGCGGGCATTAGGAGCATTAATGTACTCATAGGGCATACATTTTGTATCTGTACTCCTTTTGCATTAGTAGCACAACATCATTTTGTAATCAATATTTTTGAGTATCAATGAAAAGTTTCAAAAGAAGTTGTTGCTAATCTTTTTCCGCTTTATATCAATTGTCTGGGCGATAGGCAAACATCTAGGAACGAAAAAGCAAAAATTTAAAAAAAAATGAATGAAAAATTGAAAATGGTAAAAAATGAAAGAAAAAAAAAAGAGAAAAAGAAAAAAAAGAAGATGAATGAAAAATAAAAAGGAAAAAAGAATGAAAAAAAAAGAGAGGGAAAGAAAAGACGATTGTTGATCCAAAATGGAATAAATGCCGGAATGATGCATAATGATCAAGGGCAAAAGTTGTGATTTTTAATCATTACATTTTACCCCTTTGTGAACTAACTATTAACAAGTGTTGTTGTTGATGAGTATCAGATTTCAGCTGGCAACTGGCATTCTGGCACATCATCATTACAACACACGATCAAAAGCTATATCTAAGGCTGTGACTCAGGAGATTGAACCTACTATCATGGACCCAGTATAGGAAGAAGAGGTTGTGGATGTTGCGGGTATGAAAGAGGAGATGTATAAGCTAAAGTAGCAAATGTCAGAAATGTACCAAGCCTGGTCCAGGGGTCAACCTTTACCCACATATCCAGCCAATCCAGCATATGTCCCTCCCGCAAATCCTAATCCTGAACTACCTACCATGAACTCATCCTCCACATACCCAAATTACCAACACTACTATGCCACCACTTCACAAGCACCAGCACCACTGTCCAAACAGATTCCACCTCAACCACCACAGGTCGCCCCGGTGTATGTGGCACCACCACCTGTTACTCTGCATAAATCGTCAAGTGAACCAGTGTTCCATATGCAAGACGCGCATTACTATCCGCCGGAGCCGACATTCAGGCAGCATGACTCCTATACCTCGCTTATGGAAATGACGGAAGAAAAGCCCATCAGGAACTTAGAGCAATAAGAAATGGCACGGAAGATGAGAAGTTTATAACAATCTTTCCGTAACATACAAGGGCTAGGAGGCCAAGTGAGTGTCGCATATAAAGATTTGTGTTTGTTTCCAGAAGTGCAACTCCCGGTTGGATTCAAGCTACCTAAGTTCGACATGTACGATGGACACGGGGATCCGGTAGCTCATCTCAGGGGTTATTGTAGCAAGATGCGTGGTGCAAGGGGAAGAGATGAACTATTGATGGCGTATTTTAGCCAGAGTCTGGGCGGTTCTGCGCTGGAGTGGTATACACGTCAGGATCACACCTGATGGTTGGTCTGGGATGATCTACCTCAGTCGTATGCTAACCACTTCCGGTACAACTTAGAGATAATTCCAGATAGGCTATCATTAACTAAGATGGAAAAGAAGCTCGGGGAAAGTTTTCGAGAGTACGGCTTTAGATGGAGGGAACAAGCGACACGAGTAAATCCTCCTATGAAGGAAACAGAAATGGTGGATTGTTTTCTACAGGCCTTAGAGCCTACTTACTATGGTCATCTGGTATCAACTATTGGTAAATTTTTTAATGAAGTGGTAAAAATGGGGAGTTTCGTAGAGGAAGGATTGAAAACTAACAAAATCATGAGCTTTTCGGCTATCAAGGCCATGAACCAGGCGATACAAACCGGAAATGGGGGATCTATCGGTAAAAATAAGAAGGAAGAGGTTGCAGTTGTTGAAAGTAGACCGTGGTTTCGGGGCCAAAATACATACCATCACCCACCTCGCCCATATCAATCATACCCACCAGCACCTTACAACCCACCTCCACCATATTATCCACCCACTACCCCGCATTACTCTGTCACACATGCCCAACATTATCCACCGCCTGCACATGTATGGCGAGCCCAAACTCCACAAAACGTCTACCACACACAAAACACCTACCCACCTTCCAGAACCTATAAGAATCCAAATAGACCCAGCTTCCGTCCAGATCCTGAAGTGAGAAATAGAGCCCAAGCAAAGAAAACATTCACTCCACTGGGGGAGTCTTACACCAGTCTTTATCATCGCCTGAAGGAGTTGGGGATGCTAAGCCCGATTGAGCCAAAACTTCCAAATCCACCACCCAGAAACATTGACCAGTCAGTCAGATGTGAATATTGCTCCGGGGCGCTGGGGCACGATACTGAAAAGTGTTGGAACTTGAAATCTGCTATACAAGAGCTCATTGACACTAGGATGATGGAGGTGCAGGCTCCAGAAACTCCTAATATTACTCAGAATCCATTACCAGATTATCATGAGACGCACATGATAGAGTTAGATCAAGGAGAAAGCAGCAAGAAACCGTCCCAATCGGTGATGATGATAAAAGCCAATAGCAAAGTGGATAAAGAGGTTGAAAAAGAGAAAGCGACAGCCGAGTTACCTGTGAAAAAGCCGCCAGTGGTTGAAACTATGAAAATTGTAGTGCCAGGAGCTAAACCATTGTTGACGGTAAAAGGAGCATACGTGGAACCTGTAGTCATTAAACCGGTGGTGCAAATGCCAGTGGTAAATACTAAAGCCATACCTTGGAACTACAACAAAGTCATAGTGATGTACAGGGGAAAGGAGGTTACAGGAGAGGTCAATGAAACACATCGCCTAACTCGTTCCGGGCGATGCTTTGCCCCGGAAGAGTTAAAGAAAATGAAGGTGGTGAAAGAGAGTCATGTGAAGAAAGCGGTTTCTGAAAAAGAAGCAGAAGAGTTTGAAAAAGATAAAAGCCCAAGACTATTCGATAGTAGAGCAGCTGAGAAAGACGCCTGCACAAATATCATTGCTTTCATTGTTAATCCATTCAGAAGAGCACATGAAAGGCGTTATTGAAGATTCTGAACGAAGCACATGTCCCCGAGAAAATCTCAGTTTTCCATCTTGAAAAGATCACGAACAAAATTTTTGAGACGAACAAGATAACATTCTCGGATAATGAATTGCCAATTGAAGGGACGGAGCACAACAAAGCACTTTATCTCACCGTCAAAAGCGAAGAATTTGTGGTTACTCGGGTCCTAGTAGACAACGGGTCAAGTGCAAACATTTGTCCACTCTCAACTCTGGGAAAATTGAAGATTCCGTCGAAACAGTGTGAGTGTACGGGGGTTTGATGGAGGAAGCAAAAATACTTTGGGAGACATTATGCTAGAAGTCACCATTGGACCGGTGATGGAGTTCCAGGTGTTAGATGTCACTGTTTCTTATAATCTATTACTGGGACGTCCCTGGATCCATGTGGCCAAAGCTGTACCATCTTCCCTACACCAGATGGTAAAATTCGAATGGGAACAGCAGGAAATTATAGTACATGGAGATGATGATGCTTGTAACACCATAATGCCTTTTGAAGAAACCGAAGGGGACAAGGGCCCATGGGTGTATCAGGTGACGGATGTTGTGGTAGTTAACAAGATATCCGAAGGGAAGAGCATACCAATTCTTGCAATGGCACCTACAGCAGTAATGGTGGCTAAAGATATGATCAGAAATGGGTTCGCACCGGGAAAAGGTTTGGGGATAGCTTTACAGGGGATAACACAGCCTGTCCATCTACTGGAAAATAATGATACCTTTGACTTGGGCTTTAAACCTACTTATATCGACATCCAAAGAGCCAAAAGAGCAAAAACGAAAAGTTGGACCCTCCCAAAACCAATTCCAAAATTATCCGACACCTTCACTAGGCCTGGTACACAAAGACATTTGACAACTGTTGTGTCGAGATATGCTGAAATAAGGCCAGATGCGAAGCTTCTCGCAAGGTTTGAAATGTTGTTCGGGGATGTAAACACATTGGAGATGGGTGAGGGAACTAGTAAGATGGATGTCCAGTTCGTGGGACCCAGCGCTGCACTTAATAATTGGGAAGCTACTCCTCTTCCGATCAGGAGGGAGTTGTGGTAGTTAGCTTTCAAAAATATTTCATCTTTCCCAAAGCTAGTTTATTTTGTAATCCCCATACCCCACTAAAATCAAATGTATCCAACATGTGTTATATTTCTGAAAAATATCAATGAAATGCAATTTCTTCTTCTTTCTTCATTTTTGCCTTATTTTTATTTTTCTTCTTTATTTGTAGAGTTCAATATTCGCTGATTCTAACGATATGTCATGCATGAAGGATTCCCGACCCAGTCTTGAAAATCGAATAGTTATACAGGAGATTGAAAATGAAAGTGAAATAGAATATGAAGATGAAGAAACACTGGAGGAAATCAGTAAATATTTGAATCAATATGAGGAAAAACCCAAACCGAACTTAAATGAGACAGAATCTATTAATCTGGGGAGTGAGGATAATGTCCGGGAAACAAAGATCAGTTTACACCTAGAGGCTTCCCTCAGAGAAGAGCTAATAAAGTTATTACATGAATACAAGGACATATTTGCTTGGTCCTATGATGACATGCCTGGACTCAGCACTGATCTGGTGGTACATAAATTGCCTATTTATCCAGAATGTCGGCCGGTAAAATAGAAGTTGAGAAAGTTCAAAACGGACATCAGCGTGAAAATAAAAGAAGAGGTGAATAAGCAGTTTGAGGTGAAGGTCATACGAGTTACTAAGTACCCCACCTGGTTAGCAAATGTTGTGCCAGTTCCAAAGAAAGACGGAAAAATCAGGGTGTGTGTTGACTACAGAGACCTCAACAAGGCTAGTCCAAATGATGACTTTCCATTGCCAAATATCCATATATTGATCGACAATTGCGCCTACCATGAAATTGGCTCTTTTGTAGATTGTTATGCGGGTTATCATCAAATCCTAATGGACGAAGAAGATGCGGAGAAAATAGCTTTTATCACGCCTTGGGGAACATACTGCTATAGAGTGATGCCGTTTGGGCTGAAGAATGCCGGAGCTACTTATATGAGGGCAATAACCACAATGTTTCATGAATGATGCACCGAGAAATTGAAATGTATGTGGACGATGTCATCATAAAGTCCAGGAAGCAGTGTGATCATGTCAAGGACTTGAGAGAAAGTTTTTCCAAAGGCTCCGAAGATATAATCTTAAGCTCAATCCAGCAAAATGTGCTTTCAGAGTGCCTTCAGGGAAGCTATTGGGATTTATAGTAAGCCGGCGAGGCATTGAACTAAATCCATCAAAGATAAAAGCAATTCTGAATTTGCCTCCACCGAAGAACAAGAAGGAAGTAATGAGCTTACTAGGCAGGCTGAACTATATTAGCAGGTTCATTGCTCAGCTGACATCAACATGTGAGCCTATTTTCAAATTGTTAAAGAAAGATGTAGCAGTGAAGTGGACCGATGAATGTCAAGAAGCCTTCGATAAGATTAAGGAATATTTGGCTAATCCTCCAATGTTAGTACCTCTAGAGCCGGGAAGACCTTTGATCTTATATTTGACAGTGCTAGACAACTCTTTTGGCTGTGTACTAGAGCAGCATGATGAGACTGGAAAGAAAGAACATGCTATATATTGCCTTAGTAAGAAGTTCACATCCTACGAGGTAAAATATACTCAGTTAGAAAGAACATGCTGTGCATTAACTTGGGTTGCTCAGAAATTGAAGCACTACTTGTTAGCTTATACTACATATCTGATATCACGGCTAGATCCTTTGAAGTATATATTTTAGAAGCCCATGACTACAGGGAGACTTGCTAAATGGCAGATTCTGCTCACGGAATTTGACATCATTTATGTAACACATACGGCAATGAAGGCACAAGCAGTTGCAGATCACCTAGGAGAAAATCCAGTGGATGATGAATATGAGCCGTTAAAGACATATTTTCCGGATGAGGAGGCGATGAATGTTGAAGAAATAGAACTAAATGACAAGTCAGGTTGGAGAATGTACTTCGACGGAGCCGTCAACAGTAAAGGGGTTGGAATTGGAGCAGTACTTATTTTAGAAACGGGTCAGCACTATCCCGTTACCACTCAGCTTCGATTTTTCTGTACCAACAATATGGCCGAATATGAAGCGTGTATATTGGGATTGAGGATGGCGATAGATATGGGTGTTCAAGAGATTTTGGTCATGGTTGACTCGGATCTTTTGATACATCAAATTCAGGGAGAATGGGAGACAAGAGATTTGAAATTGATACCTTATCGGCATTGTCTAAATGAACTATCCCAGAGATTTCAATCTATAGAGTTCAAACACATCCCAAGAATGCACAATGAAGTAGCAGATGCTCTGGCCACATTATCCTCTATGTTACATCATCCGGATAAAGCCTATATAGATCCACTTCAGATACAGGTGTATGATCAAAATGCTTATTATTTTGCTGTGGAAGGAGAGCTAGATGGAGAACCGTGGTATCATGATATCAAGGAATACTTGAAGACAGGAAAGTACCCGGAACAAGCCACTGGAGATCAGAAGAGAGCTGTAAGATGCTTAGCGAATGGCTTTTTCCTCAGTGGAGGAATTATATATAAAAGAACACCAGACTTGGGCTTGCTGAGATGTGTGGATACACAACAAGCTAACAGGATTATGACTGAGGTGCATGCTGGAGCTTGCGGACCTCATATGAATGGATATATCTTAGCAAAGAAGATTTTGAGAGCGGGATATTATTGGCTCACCATGGAGCGGGAGTGTATCAGGTATGTGAAGAAATGCCACCAATGTCAAGTACACGGAGATCTGATCCATTCTCCACCTTATGAATTGCATACGATGTCTGCACCTTGGCCATTTGTTGCCTGGGGCATGGATGTCATCGGACCAATAGAGCCTGCAGCTTCTAATGGACACAGATTTATTTTGGTCGCGATTGACTATTTTACCAAATGGGTGGAGGCAAAGACATTCAAGGCGGTAACGAAGAAGGCCGTGGTGGATTTCGTGCATGAAAATATCATATGCCGATTCGGAATTCCTAAAGTAATTATCACAGACAATGGGGAAAATCTGAACAGTCACCTCATAGCGGAAGTATGTCAGAGATTTAAAATCATGCATCGTAACTCTGCACCTTACAGACCAAAGGCAAATAGAGTAGTAGAAGCTGCAAATAAGAATATAAAGAAGATTCTCAGAAAAATAGTGGAAGAGTCTAGACAATGGCATGAGAAGTTACCTTTCGCTCTTATGGGTTATCGCACAACAGTACGTACTTTGATTGTTCCCACACCCTGTTCATTGGTGTACGGAACAGAGGCTGTTATACCTGCAGAAATTGAGATACCATCCCTTCAAATCATAGTCGAAGCTGAGATCGATGATGATGAATGGGTAAAAGCCCGGTTGGAACAATTGAATCTGATTGATGAGAAGAGGCTAGCAGCAATTTGCCATGGGCAATTATATCAAAGGAGAATGGCCTCTAGAGCATATAATAAGAAGGTACGTCCTCGGAAATTTGAAGTAGGACAATTGGTGTTGAGGCGTATCTTGCCACATTGGGCTGAAGCGAAAGGCAAATTTGCACCAAATTGGCAAGGACCGTTCATGGTATCACGGGTGTTGTCTAATGGAGCCTTATATCTGACAGATGTTGAAGGGAAATGCGTAGCGACTGCTATCAATTCAGATGCAGTCAAAAGATATTATGTATGATTCCTTTTCATTTGTATAATTGTATTTGGTGTGATTTTTGAATTGAAATGATGAAGACATTTTATTCTCTATCCAAACACTATATCCATTGACATCCCGTTTGAGCCTTGTTCGATCTATTCTTTCATATCCCTCTCTCGGAATTGCTTATGATACAAAAGGAAAATAGAAAAAAGGAAAAATGAGAATGATGAAAAAAAAGAGCAAGCAAAAGCAAAATGCAAACAAAAGAAAAGACAAAGAAATCGGGAAAAAGTCAAACAAAACCATGAATTAATGGCGTAGTTTGAACTACGTCTGACTTGATCCCGAAAGGGTAGGTAGGCAGCCTCATTGAGGTTCAGTCACAATAAAGGAAAAATCCAAAAATTCCCCACATATTGAAACTGGGGCAGAAGTTATGTTTTATAATTCCGAGAGTTGTAAATATTTTGAACCCTCGTAAATTTTTTAGCCTTTATATCCTTTTTTTCTTAACCCATCCAAAAGCCACATTACAGTCCAAAGAAAGACCTTCTAATCAAATTCAAGACAATAACAATACAATGAGAATAAAGGAAGAACGGGGCATGGATTGAAATAAAAATGGAGTTGAAATAATGGCAATTCGATTGAACAGACTAGGTCGGAGTTTAAATACATGGCATGGTCAAAGGAATCAGCCAACATACCCAGATAAGTTCTGTCATTTCTCCAAATCACCCTTACCCTTTTGAAATTCGTTTGTTTCTGCATTTCATTGATTTAAAAACCAATTTGTCCATTGAAAGTTAACTACCAGCTTCTCATGATAAGAGGTGAAATAATGCTGGTTCAGAAAAGAAAAAAAAGAGAAGGTAAAGAGGAAATAAAGAAGGATGGCGATCAGAGCCGAAGAAAAGAAAAAAGAGAGAAGGGAGAAAAGCAAAGAAAATGCAAAAAAGAGTTTACAAAGGAAGTCAACTGAAAGGCCGCTTAGCAAAAGAAAAAGCAAAAAGAGGAAGACAATAAAAGAGAGGAGCAGCAAATGCCAGTTGCCAGGAGCTTTACAACTAATAAGATTTGTTTTGTTGATTTAGACAGGAACAAATTGTCACTAATTACTTTAAAGTGAATGCCGGAAACAGCCTCTCTACCCTTTCGGGTAGGGGTAAGGCCTGTGTACGTATTACCCTCCCCAGACCCCACTTTGTGGGAACATACTGGGTAGTTGTTGTTGTTTACTTTAAAGTGAATGTGACCAATGTGAAAAGAAAGAAAAAGGAAGTTCAGCAATAAAAGGAGGAATCACTCAATCAAGCAAGAAAATACCAAAAACAATAGGAAGGTATCATCTTTTTAAATTCACACCCCAGTTATCAAACTGAGAGAATATTTTTCTGCATTCGCATTTCATGCATCAGGCGCCCACCTGGATAACAAGGGAAATACTTTTCTGCATTCGCATTTCATGCATCACGCGCCCACCTGGATAACAAGGGAATATTTTTCTGCATTCGCATTTCATGCATCAGGCGCCCACCTGGATAACAAGGGAATATTTTTCCGCATTCGCATTTCATGCATCAGGCGCCCACCTGGATAACAAGGGAATACTTTTTTGCATTCGCATTTCATGCATCAGCGCCCACCTGGATAACAAGGGAATACTTTTCTGCATTAGCATTTCATGCATCAGGAGCCCACCTGGATAACAAGGGAATATTTTTCTGGATTCGCATTTCATGCATCAGGCTCCCACCTGGATAACAAGGGAATACTTTTCTGCATTCGTATTTCATGCATCAGGCGCCCACCTGGATAACATGCATCAGGCGCCCACCTGGATGACAAGGGAATATTTTTCTGCATGCATCAGGTGCCCACCTGGATAACAAGGGAATATTTCTGCATTCGCATTTCATGCATAAGGTGCCCACCTATATAACAAGGGAATACATTTCTGCAATTTTTAATTTCTGTTCAAGCACCCACCTGTATAACAAGGGAATACATTTCTGCAATTTTAATATCTGTTCAGGCGCCCACCTGTATAACAAGGGAATACATTTCTGCAATTTTTAATTACTGCAAATTTTGATTTGTGTTAGCTAACATAAGTAACACCGTAACATGAGAAAAGCCCACACTGGGGCAGATGAAAAGTTTTGTTGTTTGGTTTTTGTTTTAAACAGGTATCAATTTGAAGGCAAGGAGTATCACTGAAAATCACAAAAAAAAAAAGGAAGCAAGAAAAGAAAAATAAAAAAAAAGAAGGATGGTAGCACAGAAAATCAAGGAAAAAGAGACAAAGAAGAATAAGAAGACCAGAAGTAGATAGGAAGAATTGTAATTCGAGCATTATAACTTAGAATAGCTTCTTCATTTTACACTTTTCACTCCTGGTGTAATAAGGAGTAGGTCAGTAGTCATAGCAATAGCAATGCAACAGCAAAGTCTTGGTAGTTTTAAACTACCAGACCTTTCCGAACTACACTGACCTGATTCCTGTTTAGCCCAGGATATGTAGGCAACCTCTGAGGTAGGGTGCGGTCAAAAGGTTTTCAAAATATGCTTATCACGGAATATGCCAGTGGGCAAAAATCTCTCATTACTGCTCACTTGTCTTTGCACTGAAACTCTTCGTGTTCCCGAGCAAAGAGGGGCAGCTGTGAGCACGTGATTTTGCCCGAAGCAATAAAATTCCAAAATTAAAATAAATAATATTTTTGTGTGCAATTATATGTCTGCTTGAAATAAGATGCATTTGTGTGTGTGAACAATTAGAAATCAAAATTAAAAATATAGATTAATTTTAATTATCACAATTAAAGGAAATTAAAGAAAAATTAACAAAAAAATACAATAATACCGGAAATTAGAGAAAAATAGCAGAAAAATGTCAAAAATATCAGAAAAATTGGAAAAAATAGGGAATTAAATAATTGAAAATAATACAAAAAGAGAAAATGATACAAAAAGAAAATACTATAAAAATAATTAAATACAAGGAAAATACAAAAACACAATAAAATTGGGCTAGAAATTGAAAATACTAGCCCAAATACATAATGGCCCAAATTAAAAAAAAAGGTCCGGTCCAGTCTTTATATGTGAAACAATCTCAGCCGTTCATCTCTTTAAATCCAACGGTTGAAGTTTTATCCGGAATTAATTAATTAATAAGGTTTTATGATTTAATCTGAGACGTCCATGTTTCACGATCTAACGGATGGCAGGGTGTCTCTCATTTAAATTGAACGACAGCGTTTTGGTGTTATAGCTCATCAAATGTAACGAGTATATAAGGGTCCGGTCTCTTCAAAGACCGGCCATTTTCCAATCTCTAACACCTAGCCGCCTTTGCTTCGTCTCCTTCTTCTCCAAGCTCACCGGTCATGGAGACTGGCCTATTTCCATGGCCGTCTCCGGCCATTTCAGAATCCCAAACCCTTCTTTTCTTGTCTTACCACCAGACCACCATGAAAACCCAAAAGCCCTAGCTTCTTGAAATTCCGGTCATCGGAGTTCTTCTCCGGTGACCACAACCTATGAAATCGGCTCCCAAATCAACACTGTTGAACCCTCATCTCCTGATCTATCACCCCACACAATCCATTTCCCTCGAATCTCACCCCATCTGCTCGAATCTTTAAAAACAAGTCGCCGGAACCCTAACTCCGGTCGACCCAAAACCTAACCCCAAATCAAAACCCTCCTATAAACACCCCTGAACCCGTCTCTGCTAATAAAAGACAAATAGAAGACTTCAACTTGAAGTCTGAAAAGAAAACTGGAAAAAAAAAGAAAAAAAAAGGAAAAAGCACAAGAAAAAGAAAAGAAAATGGGGAATAGCTTAGGAGGCAAATCCTGCAAGCTAAGTTTCCCTACCCTTTATTTTCTGTTATTATGTTTTGATTTTTGTGTTCTTCTCTGTTATCTTTTGATTACATATTAGAGTTCTCTTCATCTTCATCTCTCTTCTGTTCTATTTTAGCATGCTTTTTGTGTTTAAGTTCTACTTCTTTGCTTTAATCGTTTAACTAGTTGCATGTTTTAGATTAGTTTTCTTTCCTTGAAATAATCTATGTTAGAACTCTGTTTCTCTCTTAATAGCATGCTTCTTTGTTTTTTTTGATAAATACTGTATGTTACACCTTGATCAAATATACCCGAGTATGTTAGGGTTTCTGTTAGTCTTTGACATGAAGGATGTTCTGATTATGCCTTTTTTGTGTTTAATTGATATACTATGCTTGAAATCTGAATTATGAGTTTGTTTGATTGAAATTCAACAATATTCAAATTTCCCCTGTGAGTTTTGGTTAAATGGCAAATGATTCTGGTTTTTGTGGCTATGTGTTCAATTTAATGTGAAAGGGTTGTATCTGTAATAATTTTTGTGTTATTTGACTGTTATTAAGCCTAATGTGCTTAGGGATATTGGTTATAGCTGTAATAGAGAAGTATTAGATAATTGGTTAAATCTGAAAGTATGTCAAATAGTTTAAATAGGCTAAAATTGAAAATAACATAAAATGGTTACAATTGAAATAAGTAATGGAGTGGTCAGTTCTGAAACTGGCCAACTTTGTAATTCTTTAAGTTTAAATTCAAATGGCTAGTTCTGAAATGGCCAATTGTTCAATAATAAGCCAAAATCTAAAACTGGCTAAGTTTTCCAAGTCTTATCTAATTCTAAGTGGCCAGTGATTAATAAGTGACTAATTTTGCAAAGCCAAGTCCAAACACTGGATTGGATAAACTTTAAAAAGGTATAGAGTTCGGTAAATAAGTAGGCTAGTCCTGCAAATCAACTCTAATACAGGAAATGAAAATAAAAGAGGCTAAAATTGAAACAAAATTGAAGTTTAATCTGGCTAGGTCTTAAAGATTGATATAAATACTGGCCAGAAGTTAAATAAGAGCTGAAACAGCACACCTAGACCTGGACAAGGTCGGGTAAATAGTAGTTAATATTAAGGGTATAATAGGAATAGAAAATGGCATAATTGTAGATTTAATAGAGCCTATAAGGACATTTAAGACATTTAGGACTCTGATTTCTGCAATATTGCACAAAACTAAGGGTATAATAGACCTAAATAAAAGGCAACTCAGTAAATAACCTTAGCAAGTGGGGGTATACTAGTAAAACACCCAAATAGAATCATATAGAACCTTCCAGCACATGCTGGAAGGCAAATTCAAATCTGAAAAGGGTATTGAAGTGTAACAATTGAAATAATTCAAGGGAGGAAACTAGAAATAACTTTTCAAATTTCCCCCCAAAGTTTTCACTAACCTTACCTATAAATAGACACCATTAGAGCCTGATTAAGGGCTGGATTTTTGAACTAAAATTCAGAGATATACTCATATAGATACATATAGCAATACTGCCTGGGTTTAGTCGAAGCTTATTTCTGGAAGCTGTAGGGAATCTATTGCTATTCTACTGGTTTTCTACTATCTTTTGGTGGATATCGCTTTGCTGTGTCTCGGGATTCAATTTGATTGCTGAAACTCACTCGTGTTGCTGTGATTCAATCTCTCCTATTGCTGTTGCATTGTTTGCTGTGGTTTACCTGCTATTTCCTGCTTCTTCTCCCCTAGACTCATTGGTTTTTCTGTTGCTGAATCAGGTACACAATTCGAACCATGTAATAACAATTGGAGTTGAAGTGAAGAAATAAACTGTCTATTTGCTACAAGTTTTCGTTACTAATTTCTGGATCTGTTTTTATTTTGTGGTTTAATTAGCTTAGTTGAAGTAATTTGTATAGGAAATATTGTAATTAACTCAATGTGAGATACGGATGAATTGAAAACAATGTAATAGTGTAGTAAGTAGATTAGCATAGTAGTATTAGTCAAAAATCACTTAGATAATTAATTAGGTTAATCATTTATCTGATATAAAAAACAAAAACATATACAAGTAGATAGTTGACGATATTAACATGCAGTAGTTAAGTAAAATCAGTGTTAATTAGAACAATCTAAACAGTATTAATAGTAGATAAAAAATGAAGTTACATCTCATAGGTTAATATAGTTTTATGTTTAATCTTTCAATTAGTTCTCTGAAAACTGCAAATAATTGAGCTTAATATGTTATTAAATAGTAACACTGATTAACCTTAGATATTAAGTAGTTAGATTCATTAGTTTAAAATTTAGTTGTTAAACATGAAAACAAAAACAGTTTGTTAATTAGATTTCATTCACACTGAACATTTAAAGTCTGAAGTTCACTTTTGTAATTCTGTATTTCTCTTATGTTTATTGAATAAAATAAGTGTTTTAACTTCTGAATATCGATCCCGTGTGCATACAATGTGTTGTGATTTTTATTACTCACTTCTGATTGAGTCTGATCTGGGCCTAATATGTTACGAAGGCCCAGAGATATGTAAATATGATATTGGGCTTTCTGCTGAACATGTTTCGGCGAGTTCCTGGGTTTTCAATACCCAGGAATGTAAATTGATACATTAAATACAAGCCCAGAATATCCAAGCCAGTGTAAATAGAAATAAGGGCGTGGACTTAAGTTCTGAAAAGAAATGAATTAAGAGAAAAACCAAAATAGAAACACATAGTATATATATATATATATTAGGATCAGACTATAAAATTAAATTGGGATGAGCCTCGCATTGAAAACAAAACAACGGGGCCCCCAAATAAATAAGTAAATTATATATATGTTAGACTCGGGAAGGTTGCTAGATAATTTCACAACCTTTCCAAAACATCAAAAAGCCGATAGACGATTTAGGCATGACTTAAAATATACTTTCCCTAATACGAGTGCACATTTGATGTGACTCAAATCATAAATCCCGGCGAAGCCGAAACGTGTTAAAGGTCACAGGCGTACTGGTTGCAGTGTGACTTGATATACGTTTTCGCGATGTCGTAATTCGTAAAAAATATTAAGGTTGAAACACGTACATATTGTTAAAAGTCATGTAAAAAGTCATATGAAACCGAAAATGACAGTTGAGCGACCGTGCTAAAACCACGAAATCTAGGAGTGACTAACACCTTTTCCCGGGTTAACAGAATTTCTTGTCCGGATTTCTCGTTGCATGGACTGATAAAAACAGAGTCAATTTCCTCGGATTCGGGATTAACCGATGACTTGGGACACCATTATTTTCCCAAGTGGCGACTCTGAAATTATAAATAAAATCCCGAACCGATTGTCCTTTATTTGGAAAAACTCCTTCCTCGTTGTTATTATATCCTCCCCGGGGTATTCATAATATCGAGGTATACCTTATTCTCTTGATCGGGAATTAAACCAAAAAGGTAGTAAAAAGGGAGGTGTGACAATAACAATGGTTGAGTAAATTCTTGACTCCCTTGAAATCCCTCTGCAGCGTCACGAACTGTCGGCGCATACTTGATACCGAGTGCGCAATTTCAATACACGAGTGGATGCAAAAGAACATATTACTTAGGCTCCAACAGAATAAATGGCGCACGATAAGGAAATTCAAAGAATTGAAGAGTTTCCTAACAGTTACATAGCCCCTTGTAGATAAATACAGACGTCTCCGTATCGATCAGCGAGAATCTAAGTAACCGGTCTATGTCCCGTGACTCCTACGAACCTAGAGCTCTGATACCAACTTGTCTTGACCCTAGTTCACCAATCGTGAACCTGTCATGATGGCACCCAGCCTTCACGACTAGGTAAGCCTAACACGATGCAGAATATACAATTTCATGAAATAAAAGATAAGGTAACACCGGAATAATGTAAATAAAATGTAATAAGTGCTGCTCGGCACATACACTTCGCCAAAACACACTAAGCAACATACTACCAAGACCCGGAAACCCACGGGCAACACAGACTAAGAAAGAGTAAAACTGTGGCTCTATACATCAGGAATGTCTATACAACGAGAGTAAGGGAAATAACTACTATCATTAGTGAGAATAGAAGGGGACTCCCCGGATCAGCAGACGTAGTAGATCATGCCTCGAGTCTCCTGAAGAGCTGATAGATCACCTGAAATGATACCTGGATATGCACAACAATAGTGTGCAGAAGAGTAGCATGAGTACACCACGGCGGTACTCAGTAAGTGCCAAGCCTAACCTCGATGGAGTAGTGACGAGGAAGGTCAGGGCCCTACCGAGAGACAATAACATAATGATAATAACAATAATAAGCACTTTAAATAAGAATGAATTTGAAATAACAACAATAAGGTAATTACTGCAACCGTCTACAATTAATCTAACAAAGAGGAACCAACACAACGTAAATTCAAATTAACAAGTCCAGGATCTACGGGAATTGAACCCGTAGTCCCTTTCTATGTCAAACAACTTAGGATCCTCGGGAATTGGACCTGCAGTCCCTACATCAGTATCTCTAGGTCTCCGGGAATCGAACCCGCAGCCCTAGGATCTCCGGGAATTGAACCCGCAGTCCGTACCTCAATATCTCAGGATCTCCGGGAATTGAACCCGCAGTCCGTGTCTCAATAGCTCAGGATCTCCGGGAATCGAACCCGCAGTCCGCATCTCAATATCTCAATAAACTCCGGGTCTCCGGGAATCGAACCCGCAGCCCTTGGATCTTCGGGAATTGAACCCGCAGTCCACCAACACTACAACTCTGGGTCTCCGGGAATCGAACCCGCAGCCCTTGGATCTCCGGGAATTGAACCCACAATCCACAAACACAAAACAATAAGAGGAAAGCACAGAGATATATGAAATACATACGAAAGTTACATTTTCGGATTCCTTATCTCAACACGAGTCTAACCATACCAAGAACACCCAAATCGGACCACAAATGGCTCATAAAATCCTTGATTCTATCCAAGAGAGTTTTCTACCCTTTTCAACAAAAATTCTCAAATTAAACACTAAAACTTGCAATAGATTCGAGTTATACAACCAAAATTGAGTTAAGAGTACTTACCCTTTTGATCTCCCCAAAAATCTCCCGAAAAATCGCCTTACCCGTGCTCCAAATCGTCAAAAATGGCAAATGGGACAAAGTTTGGACTTTATTCTGCTGCCCAGGTATTTGTTCTTCGCGTTCGCGGTCCTTCTCTCACGTTCGCGAAGAACAAACTCCCAAAAATATATTTTCCAACTTTGCTCGGACAGCCTCTATTGCATTGGTCATAACTTTTTACACACAACTCCAAATGACTATTATAATATTTTTCTGGAAACTAGATTCAAAGAGTATTTCGTTTTTGAATCACCTCAAAATTCCTTGTAGATAAAAAGATATGAGCTTCCGAAGTAGGACCCGTGCGACAGAAAAATCCTTCTTCGCGAACGCGAGGCACTGTTTGCGAACGCGAAGAACAAAGTCCCTGATGGAAAATCCTTCTTCGCGAACGCGATGCCCTCATCGCGAATGCAAAGAAAAAAGTCTCATAGGCCAAATTCTTCTTCGCGAACGTGATAGGACCCTCGCGAACACGAAGAACAATACCAGATACCAGAACAACAGTTCAAAAACTTCCAAAAATGACCCGTTGGGCATCCGAAATCATCCCGAGGCCCCCGGGACCTCAACGAAAAATACCAACCTACTCCAAAACATCATACAAACTTGTTCCCATCATAAAAACACGTCCATAAACACAAAATCACCAAATCAAAGCGAATTCAAGCCTAAGTTTCATCCAAAACTTCCGAAACCTACATGCTATCAAAAACCCGACCAAACGATGTCCGAATGACCTGAAAATTTGCAGACATATCCAAAATTACCTAACAAAGCTACTGTAACTGTCGGAATTCCATTCCGACACTCGGATCAAAAACTCACCTATCGATCGGATTTCCAAAAATTTCAAACTTCGGCATTTCAAGCCTAATTGAGCTACAGACCTCCAAAATACATTCCGAACGCGCTCCCAACCCCGAAATCACCTAACAGAGCTAATGGAACCATCGAATTTCTGTTCTGAGGTCATCTTAACACTATTCCGAATACGGGCCATTTTCAACTCTAAAGCTCTCATTTAGGGACTAAGTGTCCTAAAACACTCCAAATTCTAGATCGAACCTCCCGGCAAACTACAATAGCAGAAATGAACTTAGGGGAGCAGTTAAATTGGGGATCGGGGCGTAAATTTCAAAAATGACCGGTCGGGTCGTTACAAGTACGTAATGTTTGGTCCGACAATCATACTTTGGCTTACATTACTGAAATATTCCAACAAGCTGCTATACATTGGAATAAACATCATTTTGGGAATATTTTTCAAGATAAAAGAAAAATTCTAGCTAGACTAGCATGTATCCAAGCTTCTATGCATTACCCTACTAGTAGGTTTTTACAAAATTTAGAAATTGATCTTACATTGCAATACAATTGAATTTTATTATTAGAGGAAGATTTTTGGAAGTTAAAATCACGAGTTAATTGGTTAAATCAAGGAGATGCTAATACTAAGTTTTTCCACATGACTACTTTACATAGGAGGAGAAGGAATCGAATTTTTAGTCTTCGTGACATGGTAGGTAATTGGATTTCAAATCAAGAGGAGTTAGAAAATCATATTCTGGATTTTTATAAAATATTATTTACTACTGATCATCACACAACTCCAAATAAGTTTCCTGACCTTGTTAATTGTACTATTAATATGGAAGATAATGATCTTATGAATAATCCTGTTACTAGTAAAGAAATTAAGGATGCCCTCTTTAGTTTTCAACCTCATAAAGCTCCGGGACCTGATGGTTTACATCCTTTTTTCTACCAGAAATATTGAATGGAAGTGGGCAGTAAAGTTAGTTCTTATTGTCAGGAAATTTTCCTCACAAAAATAATGCCTGCGGAGCTTAATAAAACTTTTTTATGTCTTATACCCAAAGTTCAACATCCTACTACAATTCATCAATATCGTCCAATAAGTTTATGTAATACTTTATATAAGTTAATTACAAAGATTATTGCTAATAGATTAAAATTAGTCATTAATAAAATCATAGGTCCAACTCAATCTAGTTGTGACGACCCAAAGGGTCATCACTTATTTTATTAATCATTTCGAGCTTCCGAGGCCTTGAAAACCTCATTCTATGTTGCCTCGATTTACGTGCACGATCCGAGCATGTAGCCGGAAAGATTTTGTGATAGAAAATATGAATTCTATGAGAAATTTGGATAAAAATGATATTAACATTGATATGGTTGACTTCGGTCAACATTTTTGGTAAACGGATCCGGACCCGAAATTGGATGGTCCCGAAAGGTCCGTAGGAAAATATGGGACTTGGACATGCGTCCGGAGTCGAATTATGAGGCTTAGAGCCCAAGTTATGAATTTTTCTGTGAAATTGTTTTTGATGTAATTGTTAAAGGAAAATGAATTAATTGATCTTGGTATCGGGCTCGTAATTTGGTTCCGACGCCCGGTACAAGTCTTAAATATTAAATATGTGCTTTTTGCAAAGTTTGGTGACATTCGGATGTCGTTTGATATGTTTTGGACCTTGAGTTCCAAGTTTGAAAGTTTTGAAAACCAAAAGTATGAAAATCATGAACTTGAGGCTTGATTTGATGAAAACGATGTGATATTGGCGATGTGATCGCACGAACAAGTTCGTAATGTGTTTTTGATGTTGTGTACATGTTTGGTTTGGAGCCCGGGTGGATCGGGTAAAGATTTGATAGGCCGTTGGATTAAATTCTGAATTTTTACACTGCTGGTTTTTCACCCAGCTGTTGGCTTCGCAATTGCGAGAAATTTCTCGCAATTTCGAAGGTGGTAGCTCAAGGCAGGGTTCGCAAATGCGAACCCATGATCGCAAATGCGAAGTCCCCTTATGCCCAGCCTTGTTCGCAAATGCGAACAATAGTTCGCAAATGCGAACATTCCCATATCCAGCCTTGTTCGCAAATGTGAACAATAGTTCGCAAATGCGAACATCCTCATATCCTGCCTGTGTTCGCAAATGCGAACAATAGTTCGCAAATGCGAACTCGCCAATATTCTGCCTGTGTTCGCAAATGCGAACAAAAGATCGCAAATGCGAACTTCCCAGCCTTAGCTTATTTTTCAAACTCCAGAAATTGGTCGGGGTTCGCAATTGCAAACCCATGTTCGCAAATGCGAACACAGAGACCTGTAAATCACGATTTCCAGCTTCATTCTTCACATTTCACAACCCAAAAACACCCATTTGTGATTCTTCACGAACTCCCTCTTCTTCAAAGCAATTGTAAGTCACTTTTTACTTAATTCTTTCAATTCCTAACATCATTAAACATGTTTTTCAATAGAAATCAAAGGTTTTCATGGTAGAATTTCTTGTTTTTGGTAGAATATAGGGTTTTTCATAAATTGGGAAATTGGACCTCGAATCGAGGTTCGATTTTGAAACAAATCATATACTTGAACTCGTGGGGGGATGGGTAACCGGATTTTGGTCCGAACCCCGAGTTCCGACCATGTGGGCCCGGAGTCAAAATTCACTATTCCGGGCAGAATGTGGTAAAAGTTGTAATTGGCCTTATGAATCAGTTTGTTGAGTAGTATTGATGATATTAAATCAATTGTGCATAGATACGATTGGATTGGAGCCAAATTGAAAGGAAAAGGCATTGCCACGGATTGAATTGTTCATAAGCATTCAAGGTAAGTGTTTGTTCTATCCTAGCTTGAGGGAATAGGATTATGTGCTATGTGTTATGTGATCGAGTGCGGTGTATGGGTTGTGGTGACGAGCATCCATACACTGGCGTCTAGTATGACCGTGAGTCGTTGATAATGCTTATTGTGAGACATATTTGCAGATGAATTGTTGAACCTTAGCCAGGTTGTAGAATTGTTATTGTTCTCCCTTGTCGGGACTGGTTGTGAAGATGATTATTGATTGCCCTTGTTGGGATGGTTCATGAATTACTGTTTCTTTCTTTTCCCTTAACTGTGATTGTTATTTGGGTGAGGAAGAGTGATAATGCACGAAGGGTGATGCCGTGCCTTGTTTTATTATTTATGCACGAAGGTTAATGCCGTGCCTTGTTTTATTATTTATGCACGAAGGTTAATGCCGTGCCATGTTTTATTGATTATGCACGAAGGATCATGCCGTGCCTTGTTATTGAACCATGTACGAAGGATCATGACGTACCATGGATGTGAGGATGAGAGTAAAAGTACGAAGGGTGATGCCGTACACTTTATTTGCTTATTTGGTGAGGATGAGAGTAAAAGTACGAAGGGTGATGCCGTACACTTTATTTGCTTATTTGGTGAGGATGAGAGTAAAAGCACGAAGGGTGATGCCGTGCAACTACTTGCTATTCCTTGACTTGATATTACTTGTGTTTCCATTATACTTTGTTTTCCTTGTGAACTTATTAACTGTTGTTTAATTGTTGAATTCTTTTGAGATATTCCTTATTGTGTTATTACTTGGTTATTTCTCGTTCTTTTGTGGTATACATATATATTGAACTGCACAGGTTTATGTGGGTGTCTGGTCCTAGGCTTGTCACTACTTCGCCGGGATAGGCCAGGCACTTACCAGCACATGGGGTCGGTTGTGCTGATACTACACTTCTGTGGGTTTTTGCACAGGTCCATGTTACGATCAGGAGCAGCAGCAGTAAATCTTTGCGTGGGAGTTGATCATATTTGAGACCGAGGTAGCTTGCAGACGTCCGCAGGCCCGGCGTCTCTCTTTTTACTTATGTTATTAGCTGTAGTCTCTTTGTTCCGAGACAAACAGATTATGTCATATTTCTTTCAGACTTTTATGTGTAGTATTCCGTAGTAGTTCGTGTGTTGGTGACTCCACGTCTTGGGTAGAGGATTTCAGCATGATTTTTACCTTGTAACTAGTTATTTCTAATTCGATAAAGTATTCCGTACTTATTCAATTAAAGTTATGGTTGGGTGTTAAATAAATTATGAAATTGTATTAAAAACAGGATAGTATGAATACAGTGGCTTGCCTAGCTACCACGAGTAGGCGCCATCACGATCCCGATGTTGGGGAAAAATCCGGGTCGTGACAAGTTTGTATCAGAGCTCTAGGTTACATAGGTCTCACCACTCACGAACAAGCTTAGTAGAGTTTGAGAGGTAGGTACGGAGACGTCTGTACTTGTCCTCCAGAGTCTATTGGGTTAGGAAAGAGTCTCTCATTTGTTCTTTCTTGTCGTGCGACTTGTTCCTCAAAAACTGATTGAAGTTCTATTCTGTCCTTTCGCAGATGGTGAGGACACGCGCTTCTTCGTCCGCTGACCTGCAGCCCGAGCCCCAGGCAGCTCCCGTGAGGGGCAGGGGCCAAGGCCGTATCAGAGGCCGTGGTAGGGGTAGAGCTCAGCCCCAGGCAGCTACCCTAGAGGTGGAGCCTCATATTGAGATTGACGAGGAGGTTCCGGTCCCAGCAGCTCCAGTGGGCCCAGCTCAGGTCCCAGGAGATGCTTTATTTACCCCGGATCTTCGGGAGGCTTTAGTCGGGATAGTGGGACTTGCGGACGGCGTTGCCGCAGCCGGCTTATTATCGGCTGCACCAGCCGCTTCTCGGGCCTGGAGGAGGGGCCCGCACTCCTATTGCTCGTACTCCGGAGCCGTAGCTCCTCAGCCTCAGGCACAAGTGGTTCAGCCAACCGTGGCCACTCAGTCGGTACCACAGGCTCATGCCGCAGATGGAGCGGCCATGACTTCGATTCCTTATGGAGACTTGATCGGTTCTCCAAGCTCGTTTACCACTACTTTCGGCGGTGCCACATCGGAGGATCCTCGTGATTTCTTATTCGGTTGCCATGAGATTCTCAAGACTATGGGGATCGTGGAGTCCAATGGAGTTGACTTCCGTACATTCAGAGGATTTCGGGATCCGCCAAGACTTGGTGGAGGGATTATTGTCCGACTCGACCAGCGAGGTCCCCGACCTTATCATGGGATCAATTTGCAGAGCTATCTCCGGAGAAGTTTCTCCTCGCTACTCGGCGGGATGCACTTCGGAGGCGGTTTGAGCGCCTCTATCGGGGCACTATGACGGTCACTCGGCATGAGACGAGATTCGTTGACTTGGCTCGTCATGCAGTGGTGATACTTCCCACAGAGCGGGAGAGGGTCCGCGAGTTTATAGATGGGCTTAATCAGCCAATTAGACTTCAGATGGCGATGGGAATGGGGAGTGATATTTCATTTCAGGAGGCAGCTAATACAGCACGTAGAGTCGAGATGGCTCTTGCTCGGGGAGGTGGTTATTCTTCAGACAAGAGGCCTCGTCATTCAGGCAGGTTTAGTGGTTCTTCTTCTGGTGGCAGAGAATCTTTTGACAGGGGCCAGTCTTCCATGCCTTTCCATTCCGCCCTTCAGGCTTCACAGGGTGGACCAGGTGATCGTGGGTTTCATGGGCAGTATTCAGATCAGCCTCCTATTAATGCTCAGGCTTATCAGAGTGTTCGTGGAGGCCATTCAGGTCGTTAGGGGCCTGCAGCCCTATTAGTCTAAGAGTTGCTACGGTTGTGGTGACCCAGGTCATTTTATCAGGTACTGCCCTCGAGCAACGGGCAACTCTCAGCAGCGGGGTCCTCGTCCTATGATTCAGTCCCCAGCTGACCCTCAGCCTGCCCAGCCAGCCAGAGGCGGGGGTAGAGATTATAGAGGTGGAGGTCGAGACCGTAGAGGCGGAGACCGTCCAGCCAGAGGTAGAGGTCAGCCAGTTGATGGTCGTCCTAGAGACGCAGCTCAGAGGGGACGTGCAGATCCCCGATTCTATGCTTTACCAGCCAGGCCAGAGGCAGAGGCATCGGATGCCGTGATTACAGGTACCATTCTTGTGTGTGGCAGAGGTGCTTCAGTATTATTTGACCCTGGATCTACATAATCATATGTGTCTTCCTACTTTGCACCGTATTTGGCCGTGCCAAGCTATGCTCTGGATATTCCAGTTTATGTGGCTACACCAGTGGGTGACTCCATTGTAGTCGACCGGGTGCATCGTTCGTGCGTAGTTATATTTGGGGGTCTTGAGACCCGTGTTGATCCGTTGCTTTTGGATATGGTGGATTTTGATGTCATATTGGGGATGGACTGGTTAACCCATACCATGCTATTCTAGATTGTCATGCTAAGACTGTGACCTTGGCCTTGCCAGAATCACCCCGACTAGAGTGGAAAGGTACCTCAAGCCACTACGTTCGCACTGTTATTTCCTATGTTAAGGCTCGACGCATGGTCGAGAAGGGGTGTCTAGTTTATCTGGCTTATGTTCGTGATTCCAGCGCAGAGGTTCCTTCTATTGATTCAGTCCCTATTGTACGGGAGTTTCCTGAGGTTTTCCCTTCAGACCTGCCGGGCATGCCACCCGACAGGGATATTGATTTCTGTATTGATCTGGCACCGGGCACTCACCCATCTCTATTCCACCCTATCGTATGGCCCCGCCGAATTTAAAGGAGTTAAAAGATCAGTTGCAAGACCTTCTAGAAATAGGCTTTATCAGGCCTAGTGTTTCCCCCTGGGGAGCACCTGTATTATTTGTAAAGAAGAAAGATGGCTCGATGCGGATGTGTATTGATTACCGGCAATTGAACAAAGTGACAATAAAGAATAAGTATCCACTGCCGAGGATTGATGATTTGTTTGACCAGCTCCATGGAGCGAGGGTATTCTCAAAGATAGACTTGAGGTCAGGCTACCATCAGCTGAAGATCAGGGCGGCTGACATTCCTAAGACAGCCTTTCGCACTAGATATGAGCATTATGAGTTCTTGGTCATGTCCTTTGGGTTGACCAATGCCCCAGCAGCATTCATGGAGTTGATGAATCGGGTATTCAGGCCTTACTTAGATCTGTTCGTGATAGTCTTTATAGATGACATCCTGGTATACTCCCGCAACCAGGAAGAGCACGAGCAGCACCTCAGAGTGGTTCTTCAGACTCTGAAGGATAATCGACTATATGCCAAATTTTCGAAATGTGAGTTCTGGTTGAGTTCAGTGGCATTTCTGGGCCACATCGTATCAGTGGAAGGTATTCAGGTGGACCCAAAGAAGATTGAGGCAGTCCAGAATTGGCCTCGACCAGCTTCAGTGACCGAGATCCGGAGTTTCTTGGGATTAGCAAGTTACTACCGTCGATTTGTAGAGGGGTTTTCTTCTATTGCAGCCCCGATGACCAGGTTGACCCAGAAGGGGGTCCAGTTCCAGTGGTCAGAGGAGTGTGAGGCGAGCTTTCAAAAGTTCAAGACAGCCTTGACCACCGCGCCAGTGTTGATACTACCTACGGGTGCAGGGCCTTATACAGTTTATTGTGACGCATCTCGTACAAGGCTTGGAGCGGTTTTGATGCAGGATGGTAAGGTTATCGCTTATGCCTCGAGACAGCTAAAAATACATGAGAAGAATTATCCAGTTCATGATCTTGAGTTAGCAGCAGTGGTTCATGCCTTGAAGATCTGGAGGCATTATCTATATGGTGTGACGTGTGAGGTATACACTGATCACAAAAGCCTACAGTACTTGTTCAAGCAAAAGGAGTTGAATCTACGACAGCGGAGATGGTTGGAGTTGCTCAAGGACTATGATGTTACTATCTTATATCACCCAGGTAAGGCCAATGTGGTGGCCGATGCATTGAGTAGAAAGTCTGCCAGCATGGGTAGTCTTGCATACATTCCGGTCAGTCAGAGACCATTTGCTCTAGATGTCCAGGCCTTAGCCAATCGGTTCGTGAGATTAGACATTTCTGAGCCTAGCAGGGTGTTAGCCTGCACGATCGCTCGTTCTTCTTTATTAGAGCGTATCCGTGAGAGGAAATTTGATGATCCTCATTTGCGTGATTTGAGAGATACAGTACAGCGGGGAGGTGCCACACAGGTAAAACTAGATGATGATGGGGTATTGAGATTGCAGGGTCGAGTTTGTGTGCCCAATGTCGAAGGGATTCGAGAGTTGATCTTAGCGGAGGCCCACAGTTCACGATATTCTATTCACCCGGGCGCCGCGAAGATGTACCAGGACTTGCGGCAGCACTATTGGTGGCGCAGAATGAAGAAAGATATCGTTGCGTATGTCGCTCGGTGTCTAAATTGTCAGCAGGTGAAATATGAGCACCAGAGACCTGGTGGTGTATTCCAGAGGATTGAGATTCCCGAGGGGAAATGGGAGCGGATCACTATGGACTTCGCTACTAGACTTCCTTTGACTCGGAGGAAATTTGATGCTATTTGGGTCATTGTTGATAGGCTGACCAAGTCAGCACACTTTATTCCAGTATCTGTCTCCTACTCGTCGGAGAGGTTGGCAGAGATTTACATCAGGGAGATTGTTCGTCTTCATGGGGTGCCGGTGTCTATTATCTTAGATCGGGGTAGGCAGTTTACCTCGTAGTTCTGGAGAGCGGTCCAGCAGGAGTTAGGCACCCAGGTTCAGTTGAGTACAGCTTTTCATCCTCAGACGGACGGCCAGTCCGAGAGGACTATTCAGATTCTAGAGGACATGCTTCGAGCCTGTGTCATTGATTTTGGAGGCTCGTGGGACCAGTTTCTGCCATTAGCGGAGTTCGCCTACAACAACAGCTACCAGTCTAGCATTCAGATTGCCCCGTATGAGGCGTTGTATGGTAGGCGATGTCGGTCTCCAGTCGGATGGTTTGAGCCGGTAGAGGCTCGGTTGTTAGGTACACACTTAGTTCAGGAGGCCTTAGACAAGGTCAGGACTATCTAGGAGAGATTGCGTTCAGCTCAGTCCAGACGGAAGACTTATGCGGATCGTAAGGTTCGAGATGTAGACTTCATGGTTGGTGAGCGGGTATTGCTCCGAGTATCGCCTATGAAGGGCGTGATGAGGTTATGAAAGAAGGTCAAGCTCAGCCCTAGGTATATTGGTCCATTTGAGATTCTAGACAGCGTGGGAGGGGTGGCTTACAGATTAGCTTTGTCGCCTAGCTTATCAGCCGTGCATCCAGCTTTTCATGTATCTATGCTTCGGAGATACCACGGCGATCCCACACATGTATTAGACTTCAGCACTGTCCAATTGAACAATGATCTATCTTACGAGGAGGAGCCGGTGGCCATTCTAGACCGGCAGGTTCGACAGTTGAGGTCGAAGAGTCATCCTTCTGTGCGTGTTCAGTGGAGAGGTCAGCCTCCTGAGGCATCGACCTGGGAGTCTGAGTCTGATATGCGGAGCCGCTACCCACATTTGTTTCCTGACTCAGGTACTTCTTTCTCTTGTCCGTTCGAGGACGAACGGTTGTTTTAGAGGTGAAGATTGTGACGACCCAAAGGGTCATCACTTATTTTATTAATCATTTCGAGCTTCCGAGGCCTTGAAAACCTCATTCTATGTTGCCTCGATTTACGTGCACGATCCGAGCATGTAGCCGGAAAGATTTTGTGATAGAAAATATGAATTCTATGAGAAATTTGGATAAAAATGATATTAACATTGATATGGTTGACTTCGGTCAACATTTTTGGTAAACGGATCCGGACCCGAAATTGGATGGTCCCGAAAGGTCCGTAGGAAAATATGGGACTTGGACATGCGTCCGGAGTCGAATTCAGAGGCCTAGAGCCCAAGTTATGAATTTTTCTGTGAAATTATTTTTGATGTAATTGTTAAAGGAAAATGAATTAATTGACCTTGGTATCGGGCTCGTAATTTGGTTCCGACGCCCGGTACAAGTCTTAAATATTATATATGTGCTTTCTGCAAAGTTTGGTGACATTCGGATGACGTTTGATATGTTTTGGACCTTGAGTTCCAAGTTTGAAAGTTTTGAAAACCAAAAGTATGAAAATCATGAACTTGAGGCTTGATTTGATGAAAACGATGTGATATTGGCGATGTGATCGCACGAACAAGTTCGTAATGTGTTTTTGATGTTGTGTACATGTTTGGTTTGGAGCCCGGGGGCTCGGGTAAAGATTTGATAGGCCGTTGGATTAAATTCTGAATTTTTGCACTGCTGGTTTTTCACCCAGCTGTTGGCTTCGCAATTGCAAAGCATTTCTCGCAATTGCGAAGGTGGCAGCTCAAGGCATGGTTCGCAAATGCGAACCCATGATCGCAAATGCGAAGTCCCCTCAGACCAGCCTTGTTCGCAAATGCGAACAATAGTTCGCAAATGCGAACATTCCCATATCCAGCCTTGTTCGCAAATGCGAACAATAGTTCGCAAATGCGAACATCCTCATATCCTGCCTGTGTTCGCAAATGCGAACAATAGTTCGCAAATGCGAACTCGCCAATATTCTGCCTGTGTTCGCAAATACGAACAAAAGATCGCAAATGCGAACTTCCCGGCCTTAGCTTATTTTTCAAACTCCAGAAATTGGTCGGGGTTCGCAATTGCGAACCCATGTTCGCAAATGCGAACACAGAGACCTGTAAATCACGATTTCTAGCTTCATTCTTCACATTTCACAACCCAAAAACACCCATTTGCGATTCTTCACGAACTCCCTCTTCTTCAAAGCAATTGTAAGTCACTTTTTACTTAATTCTTTCAATTCCTAACATCATTAAACATGTTTTTCAATAGAAATCAAAGGTTTTCATGGTAGAATTTCTTATTTTTGGTAGAATATAGGGTTTTTCATGAATTAGGAAATTGGACCTCGAATTGAGGTCCGATTTTGAAACAAATCATATACTTGAACTCGTGGGGGATGGGTAACCGGATTTTGGTCCGAACCCCGAGTTCCGACCATGTGGGCCCGGGGACGAAATTTACTATTCCGGGCAGAATGTGGTAAAAGTTGTAATTGGCCTTATGAATCAGTTTGTTGAGTAGTATTGATGATATTAAATCAATTGTGCATAGATACGATTGGATTGGAGCCAATTTTGAAAGGAAAAGGCATTGCCACGGATTGAATTGTTCATAAACATTCGAGGTAAGTGTTTGTTCTATCCTAGCTTGAGGGAATAGGATTATGTGCTATGTGTTATGTGATGGAGTGCGGTGTATGGGCTGTGGTGACGAGCATCCATACACTGGCGTCTAGTATGACCGTGAGTCGTTGATAATGCTTATTGTGAGACATATTTGCAGATGAATTGTTGAACCTTAGCCAGGTTGTAGAATTGTTATTGTTCTCCCTTGTCGGGACTGGTTGTGAAGATGATTATTGATTGCCCTTGTTGGGACGGTTCATGAATTACTGTTTCTTTCTTTTCCCTTAACTGTGATTGTTATTTGGGTGAGGAAGAGTGATAATGCACGAAGGGTGATGCCGTGCCTTGTTTTATTATTTATGCACGAAGGTTAATGCCGTGCCTTGTTTTATTATTTATGCACGAAGGTTAATGCCGTGCCATGTTTTATTGATTATGCACGAAGGATCATGCCGTGCCTTGTTATTGAACCATGTACGAAGGATCATGCCGTACCATGGATGCGAGGATGAGAGTAAAAGCACGAAGGGTGATGCCGTGCACTTTATTTGCTTATTTGGTGAGGATGAGAGTAAAAGTACGAAGGGTGATGTCGTACACTTTATTTGCTTATTTGGTGAGGATGAGAGTAAAAGCACGAAGGGTGATGCCGTGCAACTACTTGCTATTCCTTGACTTGATATTACTTGTGTTTCCATTATACTTTGTTTTCCTTGTGAACTTATTAACTGTTGTTTAATTGTTGAGTTCTTTTGAGATATTCCTTATTGTGTTATTACCTGGTTATTTCTTGTTATTCTGTGGTATACATATATATTGAATTGCACAGGTTTATGTGGGTGTCCGGTCCTAGGCTTGTCACTACTTCGCCGGGATAGGCCAGGCACTTACCAGCACATGGGGTCGGTTGTGCTGATACTACACTTCTGTGCGTTTTTGCACAGGTCCAGGTTATGATCAGCAGCAGCAGCAGTAAATCTTTTGCGTGGGAGTTGATCATATTTGAGACCGAGGTAGCTTGCGGACGTTCGCAGGCCCGGCGTCTCTCTCCTTACTTATGTTACTAGCTGTAGTCTCTTTATTCCGAGACAAACAGATTATGTCATATTTCTTTCAGACTTTTATGTGTAGTATTCCGTAGTAGTTCATGAGTTGGTGACTCCACGTCTTGGGTAGAGGATTTCAGCATGATTTTTACCTTGTAACTAGTTATTTCTAATTCGATAAAGTATTCCGTACTTATTTAATTAAAGTTATGGTTGGGTGTTAAATAAATTATGAAATTGTATTAAAAACAGGATAGTATGAATACAGTGGCTTGCCTAGCTACCACGAGTAGGCGCCATCACGATCCCGATGTTGGGGAAAAATCCAGGTCGTGACACTAGTTTTCAACCTGGTAAACGGGCATCTGACAATGCAATTATAGTACAAGAAATATTAAATTACTTTAGACTTACAAAAGGTAAGACTCAGTATATGCTATTAAAATTAGATCTTGAAAAGTCTTTTGATCGACTAGAATGGTCTTTTATACGAAGATCTCTTTAATTTTTTAATATATCACCTCATATGATTACTTTAATTATGTCATGTGTCTCAACGACTTCTATATCCATACTGATTAATGGTTCTAGTACACCGTACTTTACACCATCAAGAGGAATTCGTCAGGGAGATCCCCTGTCACCTTATTTATTTATAATGTGTATGGAAATGTTGTCTCGTAGTATTAACTTATCTGTGGACTATTTACAATGGGCTCCTATTATTTTGTCTAGAAAAGGTCCTGAACTTTCCCATTTACTATTTGTTGATGATATTGTATTAGTATCTAAAATTACTACTAAAAGTTGTCATGCCATAGTTGATGTATTAAACTATTTTATGGCCTGTTCAGGACTTAAAGTAAATTTTGATAAATCTAAAGTTTTCTTCTCAAAAAATTGTTCGAGCATGAATAAAGATTTTATTAAAGAAACTTTTTTTTATTAAGGAAGGCTTTTCTTTTGGGAAATATCTCAGATTTCCAATATTATTGGTAAACCAAAACAGGGAGATTTTCAGTTTCTTTTGGACAATTTTAAGAATAGACTAGCAGGATGGAAAACTAATTTTTTAACTTTGTCTGGTCGTTCAACTTTAATAAAATCAACTCTTAATAATCTTCCGAATCATGTTATGCAATATATTCAAATTCCTAAACAAATAATTAAAAAGCTTGAGCAATATCAAAGGAATTTCCTTTGGGTTCCACAAATGTCACGACCCTAGTTCACCAATCGTGAACATGTCGTGATGGCACCCAGTCCCCACGACTAGGTAAGCCTAACACGTTGCGGAATATACAAGCTATGAACACTTAAATAAGAAACAGCGGAAAAATAGCATAAAAGATATGTAATCCGTGCCGCTTGGCACATACATCCGTCAACACAATGAATAAAACACTACCAAGATCCGGAATCCCACGGTAACACAGACTAAAAGAGAATATACAACTGTGGCTCTATGTGTAAAGAGTATCTAACAACGAAAAAGGAAAATGTCAACTAATACTATCAGAATAGAAGGAAAGCCTCCGGATCCGCGGACGTAGCGGATCATACCTCGAGGTCTCCCTGAAAGCTGCGGAATCACCTAGTATGAGCCTGTCCTGATGTACCTAGATCTGCACAACAAAAGTGTGCGGAAGAGTAGCATGAGTACACCACGGCGGTACTCAATAAGTGCCAAGCCTAACCTCGATGGAGTAGTGACGAGGAAGGTCAGGGCCCTACTGAGAAACAATAATATAATGATGATAACAATAATAAGCAGTTTAAATGATAATAATTTCCGAAATAACAACAATAAGATGATTACCGCAACCGTCTACAATTAAGCTAACAACAAATAACCAACTCACTAAAACAAGTCCAGGACCTGTGGGAATCGTTCCCACAATCCCATTGACAGTACCTCTGGGTCTCCGGGAATCGAACCCGCAGTCCCTACAAATAACTCAGGATTTCGGGAATCGAACCCGCAGTCCCTACCAATAACTCAGGATCTCGGGAATCGAACCCGCAGTCCCTACCAATAACTCAGGATCTCGGGAATCGAACCCGCAGTCCACAACAATATCACTCCGGGTCTCTGGGAATCGAACCCACAGCCCTGGGATCTCCGGGAATTGAACCCGCAGTCCACAAACACAGCAAATAAAGGAATACACAGAGAGAATATAATATGCTTAACTATAACTTCACCGATAAATAGTGCCAATAATTAGCAAGAAGCTCAAGTAAGACAATTAGGCAACTAGACAGTTAAATACTACCTATTCATGCTTTTCTAACTACCACCGGGTAAGAATATCGAATTAAGAGCTAAAAACAGGATTATCACTCTTCGAACATTTTTAATAAAGTATGTGTTCAACAACCAGCGCATGTACACGCCCGTCACCTCGCGTACAACGCATTTAAACTAACACATAATATCCTAGGGGTGAAAATTCCCCCATACGAGGTTAGACAAGCCACTTACCTCGACTCCGGTACAAAACCGCTATGAAACAACTCTCTTGCCGCGAATATCGGCCTCCACAAGTGTAGAATCTGATAAAAATCAATAGAATCACATCAAAATAGGCCAATTGGGCATTACCCAATCAAATTAACTCAAAATACACCAAAACCCACAAGTTGCCAAAACCCGACTTCCGGTACGCTTATCAAAAAATCACAAAAATTATATATTCGGGTTCCTTATCTCAATACGAGTCCGTGCATATAAAATTTATCGAAATCGGACTCCGTTTGCCCATTCAAATCAAAGATTTCCTAAATTTTGGGCCTAGGGTTCAAACCCACCTTTAATCTCCCACTTTCAGTGAAATAATCAAGGATTTCGTGATAAACTAACGAATTAAGGTCAAGAAACTTACCCCCGATGATTTTCCGATGATATCCCAGCGTTTCCCCTTCAAATTCCTCTCTTGGAGCTCAAAAATGGCGTTTTTGGGTATGGGGTTCGGGGATACACTGTTCTGTTATATTAATATTTTGACTGCCAGGCGACCCTCTGCGATCGCAACCACATGCTCGCGATCGCGAAGAACAAACTCGGCCGGCTCCCAGATTAACCTACGCGATCGCGACACGCGCCACGCGATCACATTGCTTCCGACCAAATACCCTACGCGATCGCATAAAACCTCACGCGATCGCAATGCCTCAACCTCCAGACTTACGCGATCGCACACCCCACCTCGCGATCGCAGAGCTACGGGCTTTTCCCTTACGCGATCGCATCCTAGGCATCGCGATCGCGATGCATTACCACCACACCTTACGCGATCGCATGGCCATCTCCGCGATCGCGGAGAGCAAAATTGCTCTGCAATTATTGCAGCAGAAACAGCAGTGCCTTTGGCACAAATTGGTCCGTTTGGACCCCCGAATTCATCCCGAGGCTCCCGGGACCCCAACAAAAACCACCAACATACTCCAAAACACGATACGAACTCATTAAAATCATAAAAACACGTCTAACAACATCAAAACCCATAATTCACATCGAATTCAAGCCTAAATTTCTTAAAACTTTCCGAATTGCACATTCGATCAAAAACCCGACCAAACGGCGTCCGAATGACCTGAAAATTTGCGAACATATCCAAAATCACATAACGAAGCTACAGAAATTTTCGGAATTCCATTCGACCCCCGGATCAAAATCTCACCTATCGTTCGGATTCGCCAAAATTTCAAACTTCGGCGTTTCAAGCCTAATTGAGCTACGGGCCTCCAAAATACATTCCGGACGCGCTCCCAACCCCGAAATCACCTAACGGAGCTAATGGAACCATCGGATTTCCGTTCCGAGATCGTCTTAACACTGTTCTGGTTACGGGCCATTTTCTAACCTTAAAGCTCCCATTTAGGGACTAAGTGTCCCAAAATGCTCCAAATTTCAGAACCGACTCTCCCGGCACACCACAATAGCAGAAATGAACTTAGGGGAACAGTTAAATTGGGGATTGGGGCGTAATTTTCTAAAACGACCGGCCGGGTCGTCACATCTTCCCACACTTAAAAGATTCGTTCGTCCTCGAACGAGCATAGAAAACATACCTGGAGTAGTGAAAAGATGAGGGTACTGGCTGCGCATATCCTGCTCGGTCTCCCAAGTCGCCTCCTCGACCGGCCGGCCCCGCCACTAAACCTTTACCGAAGCGATGTTCTTTGACCTTAGCTTTCTGACTTGCCTGTCTAGAATGGCTACTGGCTCCTCAACATAAGACAGATCCTTGTCTAGCTGAACAGAAGTGAAATCCAACACATGCGACGAGTCACCATGGTATCTCCGGAGCATGGAGACATGAAATACGAGATGAACTCCGGCTAGACTGGGAGGTAAGGCCAACTCATAAGCAACCTCCCCAACACGCCTCAAAATCTCAAAAGGGCCAATAAACCTAGGACTCAGCTTTCCTTTCTTCCCAAACCTCATAACGCCTTTCATGGGCGAGACTCGAAGCAGAACCCGCTCACCAACCATAAAAGCCACATCGCGAACCTTCTTGTCCGCATAACTCTTCTGTCTAGACTGGGCTGCACGAAGTCTGTCCTGAATCACCTTGACCTTGTCCATAGCATCCTGAACCATATCAGTACCTAGCAGCCTGGCCTCGCCCGGCTCGAACCAACCCACGGGAGACCTGCACCTCCTACCATATAGGGCCTCGTACGGTGCCATCTGAATACTAGACTGGTAGCTGTTGTTATAAGCAAACTCCGCCAGTGGCAAGGAGTGATCCCATGAACCTCCAAACTCAATCACGCACGCACGGAGCATATCCTCCAAAATCCGAATAGTGCGCTCGGACTGCCCATCAGTCTGGGGGTGAAATGCTGTGCTCAGCTCCACCCGAGTACCTAACTCCTGCTGTACGGCTCTCCAGAACCGTAAAGTGAACTGAGTGTCTCTATCTGAAATGATGGAAACCGGAATACCATGCAGCCAAACTATCTCCCTGATGTAGATCTCCGCCAGTCGCTCTGATGAATAAATAGTGCTCACCGGTATGAAATGGGCGGACTTGGTCAACCGATCCATAATGACCCAAATGGAATCAAACTTCCTAACAGTTCGTGGAAGCCCGGATACAAAGTCCATGGTGATGCGCTCCCATTTCCACTCTGGAATCTCAATTCGCTGCATCAATCCACCCGGACGCTGATGCTCATACTTCACCTGCTGGCAGTTGAGGCATCCGGAAACATAATCAACTATATCCCTCTTCATCCGCCTCCACCAGTAATGCTGTTTCAAGTCCTGATACATCTTTGCGGCTCCCGGATGGATGGAATACCGCGAACTATGGGCCTCTGCTAGAATCAGCTCTCGAAGATCATCTACATTGGGCACACAGATACGCCCCCGCATCCTCATGACTCCATCATCCCCGATGGTAACATCTCGAGCATCACCACGCCGAACTCTATCCTGAAGGACAAGCAAATGAGGGTAGTCGAACTGACGCTCCCTGATGCTATCAAATAGAGAAGACCGAGAAACCACACAAGCTAGGACCCGGCTGGGCTCCGAAAGATCCAGTCTAACAAACTGTCTGGCTAAAGCCTGAACATCCATCGCCATAGGCCTCTCCGAAGCTGGTAGATACGCCAAACTCCCCAAACTCTCTGCCCGACGACTCAAGGCATCGGCAACCACATTAGCCTTGCCCGGATGATAGAGAATAGTAATATCATAGTCCTTCAGTAGCTCCAACCATCTCCTCCGACGCATATTCAGGTCCTTCTGCTTAAGCAAGTGCTGCAAGCTCCGGTGATCAGTGTAGATCTCACAAGGAACCCCATATAAATAATGACGCCAAATCTTCAAGGCGTGAACAATGGCAACTAGCTCCAAATCATGAACAGGATAATTCTTCTCATGCACCTTCAGCTGTCTCGACGCGTAGGCAATCACCCTACCGTCCCGCATCAATACCGCACCGAGTCCAACTCGTGAGGCATCACAATATACAGTATAGGACCCCGAACCTGTAGGCAACATCAATATAGGGGCCGAAGTCAAAGCTCTCTTGAGCTTCTGAAAGCTCGCCTCACACTCGTCTGTCCACTGAAAAGGGGCACCCTTTTGGGTCAATCTAGTCATAGGTGCTGCAATCGAAGAGAACCCCTCTACGAAACGACGGTAATAGCCCGCCAAACCAAGGAAACTGCGAATCTCAGTAGTGGAGGAGGGTCTGGGCCAACTCTGCACGGCCTCCACCTTCCTCGGATCTACTCGAATACCATCACTCGACACCACGTGGCCCAAAAATGCCACCGAACTCAACCAGAATTCACATTTAGAGAACTTGGCATAAAGCTGCTTCTCCCTCAGAATCTGAAGCACTATCCTCAAATGTTGCTCGTGCTCTTCCCGGCTCCGGGAATATACTAGAATATCATCGATGAAGACAATCACGAACGAGTCCAGATAAGGTCTGAACACACTGTGCATCAAATGCATAAAGGCTGCTGGGGCATTAGTCAGCCCAAAAGACATCACGAGGAACTCATAGTGACCATACCGAGTCCTGAAGGCAGTCTTCGGGATATCTGGCTCCCGAATCTTCAGCTGGTGATACCCAGAGCGCAAATCAATCTTAGAAAACACCTGTGCGCCCTGTAGCTGGTCAAACAAATCATCAATACGGGGCAAAGGATACCGGTTCTTCACCGTAACCTTGTTCAGCTGACGATAGTCAATACACATACGCATAGAACCGTCCTTTTTCTTCACAAACAATACATGAGCACCCCAAGGCGAAACACTGGGTCGGATGAAACCCTTTCCCAATAACTCCTGTAACTGATCCTTCAACTTCTTCAACACAGGAGGAGCCATACGGTACGGTGGAATAGAAATGGGCCGAGTGCCCGCAACAAATCAATAGCAAAATCAATATCTCTGTCGGGCGGCATGCCCGGGAGATCAGCTGGAAATACATAAGCAAAGTCACGTACCACAGGAACAGAATCAATAGAGGGAGTGTCAATACTGACGTCCCGCACATAAGCTAAATAAGCAGCACACCCCTTCTCAACCATACGCTGAGCTCTGAGAAAGGAAATAACACGGCTAGGGGTGTGATCTAGAGTACCACTCCACTCAATACGTGGAATGCCTGGCATAACTAGCATCATGGTGTTGGTGTGACAATCAAGAATAGCATAATGTGGCAACAACCAGTCCATGCCCAGAATAATATCAAAATCGACCATCCCGAGCAACAATAGATCCGCTCTGGTCTCAAAATCACAAATGGTAACCAAACACGACCGATATACACGGTCCACGACCAAAGAATCACCCACCGGAGTGGAAACATAAATGGGGGCACTCAAAGAATCCCGAGGCACACCCGGATGAGAAGCAAAGTAAGAAGACACATATGAAAAAGTGGAACCAGGGTCGAATAGAACCGATGCCTCCCTGTGACTAACCATAATAATACCTGTGATAACAGAATCAGATGCAACAGCTGCGGCGCAATCAGGAATGGCATAGAATCTGGCATGTCCCATATCTCGAGGGTGGCCTCTAGCACCCTGATCCCCTCCCCTGGCTGGCTGGGCAGGTGGAGTGGCAGCTGGAGCTGGAATGATGGCCTGCTGGCCCTGAGAACCACGCTGATGCTGCGAAGACTGAGGAGGTGCTCCTCTCCTACGCCTGGGGCACTCCCTAACCAGATGGTGAGTATCCCCGCACTCAAAGCAAGCTATGGGAGGACGCGGTGGCTGTGACTGACCGGCCTCACCCCCACTAGTCTGACCCATGGAAGTACCCTACACATGGAGGTGCACTGGAAATTGGGGGAGCGTAATAAGGCTCCTGAGGTGCTGGAAGGGCTGGAGTACTATCGGCTGCTGGCAATGCCGAATGAACTGGACGACCGGAATAACCCCTGCCAAAATGACCGGCTGCTGAAGTGCGGGCACCACAGAAATGGCCCGACTCACGAGACCTCTTGGCCTCTCTCTCTCCCCGCTCTCTAGGGAGCATACTCTCGATCCTCCTGGCAATGCTAACTGCCTGCTGATAAGATATATCTGTCTCCAACTCTCTGGCCATGCTGGATCGGATAGGTGGAATCAAGCCCTTAATAAATCTCCGCACTCTCTCCCGAACCGTGGCTACCAAGGCCGGTGCATGCCTGGCCAGACGGGTGAAACTGATAGCATACTCCGATACTGACAAGGAACCCTGTCGCAACCTCTCAAACTCCGAGCGCCAAGAATCCCTAAGGCTCTGAGGAACAAACTCTCTCAAAAATAGATCTGAAAACTGCGCCCAGGTCAATGAAGCAGACTCCTCTGGACTATCCAACTCACACGTGCGCCACCAATCATAAGCGGCCCCACGAAACTGAAAAGCAGTGAAGGAAACCCCGCTGGTCTCCACAATCCCCATAGTACGAAGAATACGATGACACTCCTCCAGAAAACCCAATGCATCATCTGAAGCCAAACCACTGAACACTGGAGGGTCATATTTTTTGAACCTCTCCAATCTACGCTGCTCGTCCTCAGAGGCAGCTGGTCTACCTCCGGGCTGTGCTGGGGCAGCAAAAGGCATAATCCTAATCTCTGGAACCTGTCCCACTGGCACTCGCTGCTCAGGTGTAACGGCTGCGGGAGTCTGGGTTGTAGCTGTAGTGAGAGGAAGCAACCCTGCCTGAGCCAAAGTGGTATACATACTCACGAACTGGGCCAGGGTCTCCTGGAGTGCTGGAGTAGTAGCAGCTGTAGTCGGTGTACCAGGTGCCTGCGCTCCAACCTGGTCTACCTGTGGCACCTCAGCGGCAGCGCGCGCGGGTGCTGTGGCCGCACCTCGGGCGCGTCCTCGTCCTCTACCTCGGCCCCGGCCTCTGACGGCGGCAACAGGGGCGCGGGTACCTGATCATCGCGAGTAGCTCGTGTCCTCACCATCTGTGAGAGAATAGAAAGCAATAGTTTAGGTTTTTGATGCCAAAAATGTCGCACGACAAGGAATCCAAAAGAGATGAAGAGTTTCCTAAACAGTCACATAGCCCCTCGTAGATAAATACAGACGTCTCCGTATCGATCAGCGAGACTCTAATGTAACCGGTCTGTGTCCCATGACTCCTATGAACCTAGAGCTCTGATACCAACTTGTCACGACCCTAGTTCACCAATCGTGAACATGTCGTGATGGCACCCAGTCCCCACGACTAGGTAAGCCTAACACGTTGCGGAATATACAAGCTGTGAACACTTAAATAAGAAACAACGGAAAAATAGCATAAAAGATATGTAATCCGTGCCGCTTGGCACATACATCCGTCAACACAATGAATAAAACACTACCAAGATCCGGAATCCCACGGTAACACAGACTAAAAGAAAGAGAATATACAACTGTGGCTCTATGTGTAAAGAGTATCTAACAACGAAATGAAGGAAAAATGTCAACTAGTACTATTAGAATGGAAGGAAAGCCTCCGGATCCGCGGACGTAGCAGATCATACCTCGAGGTCTCCCAGAAAGCTGCGGAATCACCTAGCACGAGCCTGCTCTGATGTACCTGGATCCTGCACAACAAAAGTGTGCAGAAGAGTAGCATGAGTACACCACGGCGGTACTCAGTAAGTGCCAAGCCTAACCTCGATGGAGTAGTGACGAGGAAGGTCAGGGCCCTACTGAGAAACAATAATATAATGATGATAACAATAATAAGCAGTTTAAATGATAATAATTTCCGAAATAACAACAATAAGATGATTACTGCAACCGTCTACAATTAAGCTAACAACAAGTAACCAACTCAATAAAACAAGTCCAGGACCTGTGGGAATTGAACCCACAGTCCCATTGACAGTACCCATGGGTCTCCGGGAATCGAACCCGCAGCCCATGTCTCAATAAATCTCAGGATCTCCGGGAATCGAACCCGCAGTCCACAACAATATCACTCCGGGTCTCTGGGAATCGAACCCACAGCCCTGGGATCTCCGGGAATTGAACTCGAAGTCCACAAACAAATAGAAAATCCGAGTCTCCGGGAATCGAACCCACAGCCCTGGGATCTCCGGGAATTGAACCCGCAGTCCACAAACACAGCAAATAAAGGAATACACAGAGAGAATATAATATGCTTAACTATAACTTCACCGATAAATAGTGCCAATAATTAGCAAGAAGCTCAAGTAAGACAATTAGGCAACTAGACAGTTAAATACTACCTATTCATGCTTTTCTAACTACCACCGGGTAAGAATATCGAATTAACAGCTAAAAACAGGAATATCACTCTTCGAACATTTTTAATAAAGTATGTGTTCAACAACCAGCGCATGTACACACCCGTCACCTCGCGTACAAGGCATTTAAACTAACACATAATATCCTAGGGGTGAAAATTCCCCCACACGAGGTTAGACAAGCCACTTACCTCGACTCCGGTACAAAACCGCTATGAAACAACTCTCTTGCCGCGAATGTCGGCCTCCACAGGTGTAGAATCTGATAAAAATCAATAGAATCACATCAAAATAGGCCAATTGGGCATTACCCAATCAAATTAACTCAAAATACACCAAAACCCACAAGTTGCCAAAACCCGACTTCCGGTACGCTTATCGAAAAATCACAAAAATTATATATTCGAGTTCCTTATCTCAATACGAGTCCGTGCATATAAAATTTATCGAAATCGGACTCTGTTTGCCCATTCAAATCAAAGATTTCCTAAATTTTGGGCCTAGGGTTCAAACCCACCTTTAATCTCCCACTTTCAGTGAAATAATCAAGGATTTCGTGATAAACTAACGAATTAAGGTCAAGAAACTTACCCCCGATGATTTCCCGATGATATCCCAGCGTTTCCCCTTCAAATTCCTCTCTTAGAACTCAAAAATGGAGGTTTTGAGTATGGGGTTCGCGGATACACTAATCTGTTATATTAAAATTTTGACCGCCAGGCGACCCCTGCGATCACAGCCATAGGCTCGCGATCGCGAAGAACAAACTCGACCGGCTCCCAGATTAACCTACGCGATCGCGACACGCGCCACGCGATCGCACTGCTTCCGACCAAATACCCTACGCGATCGCAATGCTTCAACCTCCAGACTTACGCGATCGCACACCCCACCTCGCGATCGCAGAGCTCCGGGCTTTTCCCTTACGCGATCGCATCCTAGGCAACGCGATCGCGATGCATTACCACCACACCTTACGCGATCGCATGGCCATCTCCGCGCTCGCGGAGAGCAAAATTGCTCTGCAATTATTGCAGCAGAAACAGCAGTGCCTTTTGGCACAAATTGGTTCGTTTGAACCCCCGAATTCATCCTGAGGCTCCCGGGACCCCAACGAAAACCACCAACATACTCCAAAACACGATACGAACTCATTCAAATCATAAAAACACGTCTAACAACATCAAAACCCATAATTCACATCGAATTCAAGCCTAAATTTCTTAAAACTTTCCGAATTGCACATTCGATCAAAAACCCGACCAAATGGCGTCCGAATGACCTGAAAATTTGCGGACATATCCAAAATCACATAACGAAGCTACAGAAATTGTTGGAATTCCATTCCGACCCCCGGATCAAAATCTCACCTATCGTTCGGATTCGCCAAAATTTCAAACTTCGGCATTTCAAGCCTAATTGAGCTACGGGCCTCCAAAATACATTCCGGACGCGCTCCCAACCCCGAAATCACCTAACGGAGCTAATGGAACCATCATATTTCTGTTCCGAGATCGTCTTAACACTGTTCTGGTTACGGGCCATTTTCTAACTTTAAAGCTCCCATTTAGGGACTAAGTGTCTCAAAATGCTCCAAATTTCAGAACCGACTCTCCCGGCACACCACAATAGCAGAAATGAACTTAGGGGAACAGTTAAATTGGGGATTGGGGCGTAATTTTCTAAAAGGACCGGCCGGGTCGTCACAACAAAGGATAGAAAGAAAATTCATTTGATAAATTGGAATTTGGTTACTAAACCAAAGTCTGCTGGAGGTCTTGGGATTCAAAAGTTATCTACTAAAAATGATGTTTTACATGCGGGGCTTGCTTGGAGAATATTCCATAATCCACATTCTATGTGGGCAAAAGTTCTTATTAACAAATATTTACATAAAAATTCTTGCTCAACAAATTCAAAAACTTGGAATAATGTTATAAATGGCTGGAACCATTGACAGAAGGGAATACAATGGAAAATTGGAAACGGGGAAACCATCAAGGTTTGGTATGATCCTTGGCTCAAATAGGGAACTACTTTACGTTCCTTAATACATGGGCCTCTATCTATACAAGATACTAAGTTAACCATTGCTCAAATAATGTCGCCTTTAGGGTGAAAAAAAAACTTATTATCTTTTTATTTAACTAATAGTATTAATCAATTAATCGATGCTGTTTATATTCCCTTTAATCATACAACACATGACTTTATTTACTGGGCCTTAACTAATTCAAATAACTTTTCAATCAATTCAATTTTTAAATGCCTTAGTGCAGAAGATACCAACTCAACGCATACTAGTCTCTTAAATTTTAATTGGCTTTGGTCATTGCCAATACATCCTAAGTTAAAAGGATTTCTTTGGCTTATTAATCATAATACGTTACCTTCTAATAACTACCTAACTCGGATTAACATAAAAGATGATCCTATTTGTAAATTTTTTCTAAAACAGGAGGAAACTCTTAAACACATTTTCTTAGAATGTGTTAATGTTAAGTGTTATTGGCACCATTTAGGTTTAACACAATTAGTTAATTATAGTAGCCAACAATGTAACAGTTTTAATTGGCTACATTATCTTATTTTCGCTAATAAAAGTGTACTTCCTTTACATATTAACCCTTTAACTTTTTTACCCTATAGTTTATGGAATATTTGGTTAACCCGTAATGATAATCTTTGTCATAACAAAAGAAATGGAATTCAGTTTGATAAAATTACTAAACAAACAGCGGAGTTCGTTTATTTAACTACTTTCCACCTTAAGAGCTTTAAGAAGCAAAGGGTTTGTAAAGACTGTAAATGGTATCCTCCTGTTATTAATTACTACAAGCTCAATACGGATGGAGCTTTTACCAACTCAACAGCTAGTATGGGAGGGGTAATACGTAATTCAACGGGTGGATTATAGGTTTTACTGGACCAGTACCTCACATATCTCCTATTTTATCAGAATTATATGCATTAAAGCATGGTTTACAAATTGCATATGAATATAATCTTAAACTTATACAGGTAGAGGTAGACACACATAATTTGCTTACTTTATTAGATTCTGGAAATATTGCGTTTTCTAATCTTGTGGAGGATTGCAGGTTCTACCTCGACAGGTTAGATAAATCGGTGCTTAATCATGCGTACAGAGAACAAAATAGAGTAGCAGATCACTTAGCTAATGAAGGACATCACTATGGGATACTTTGCAAGCCAACAATTTTTGCCAATACTCCGGATTTTGTTATGCGACATTTTGTATACGATAAGGCTGGTTGTACTGATATTCAACCAAACCGGTTGGCTACTAGTTTGATTAGTAATAGTACTCAGACTAATATAATATAAGGATGAATGTAAACGGAGGCCATGGTGATAATTCCAATAGGATGATTATGACAACCGTATATCCTAGTACTGCTTTGTATGCTAGTAACAACTCTGTATGCACTGTTTAAACTTTATTATATATAAATTATCTTTTTCACAAAAAAAAAAATGAAAAGGAATTTTAGTTTAACATTTAGTTTAAATATTTTGCCTATGTCTTATATGGGGTGCCTAAGAGCGGCTATCTATGCACTTCCCCCAATGGAGGTAGGCGTGACCTGAGACGCAATTCGTGGCCCAATTCATTTACATAAATAGCCACATCTTTGGGGCCCGATTCAGTTCATATCCCAGGAGGGTCAAAAGGTCAGTAGGCCATTTAAACCGTGCACAGTGCACCCAATGATTCCATTGGCTTAGCCATATTTCATCACCAAAAAAGAATCTTCACTTTACTACAAATATAAAGATTCACTCATTCATTTGTTTGGATTTGGAGAAAAACAATCCAAAGAGTAAGTTATGGCATCGTGGAATTCAATTCCTCTGGAAGTTCTGTACAATACTTTAGGATGGATTGCTTTTTTCTCTTGGTCCATTAGTTTTTACCCTCAAGTCATCTTGAATTTCCGACGCAAAAGGTTCTCACTTTTTATTTTCCTACTATTTTTTTACATCAAAGTTCATATCTTTCCAGATTTTAATTTTGACCCTTTTTGTTTGTGTATTGAAACGCAGTGTGGTGGGATTGAATTTCGATTTCGTGGTTTTGAATTTGACAAAGCACTCGTCTTATCTCATTTATAATGCTTCCATGTTCTTTAGTTCTGCTGTTCAGATGCAGTATCGTCAGAAATATGGCTATAATGAGGTTTGACTTTTTTGCTTTTTGTGATTTTCTAGCTTAATTCCGCTACTTTCTGTTTGAATTATATATACGAGAAAAAAAAATTAAGATAGATTACTTGTTTTAAATTGGCACGTAAGTAGGATCGAGGCTTAAAACAAACTACTGAACGGAGATTTGAGCGATTTAAGCATAGGAGTAATAACCTACAGATCTCAGGTTCAAATAGTAGCTACTACTTAGAACCATGAGGTCTTATGTTTAAATCCTAGGTCGAGGCATAGAAAACACTAGGTGATTCTTCCCATTTGCCTAAGCCTTGGTTGAAAGAGTTCATGGTACGTTTACTGGTGGGAAGTACAAGGTATACGGTGGAATAGTCGAGGTACGCGTAAGCTTGACCCTGACATCAGCATCATAAAAGAAAGGAAAATCTTAGCTACTACAACACTAGCTTAAGCCCATCTTTGGTGGTAGGGGTGGGCATATATCGGGTATAACCAATAAACCGAACCGATAAAATGCTATTGGGGTATCGGTATCGGGTTATTGGGTAAATAGTTCAATAACGGTTTAATGTTATTTGACTAATTGGTTATTGGTTCGGGTATCGGTTTGCCCAATTTTATTAATGGTGTAACCGATAGCCCAATAGGCTTTATCAAAATTATAATTTTTTCCACTAAGCATATAAAATCACCTTATGACTTTATTCTCTCAATTCTCTCGGTTCCTCTTCATCTTTTGACCTTAATCCTTAGAGTAAGTTTTAAACTTTTCTGAATTTCTCATTTTAATTTTTCAATTAAGATTTTTAGTTTTAAAATTAAGAGGTGCTATGGAGGTGTCTGGAGGCGAAGAGCGTGCCGGAAGCCTATATCAGAGTGACATAGGACATGTATGACGGAGCTAAGACGAGGGTTAGGACGGTGGGTGGCGACTCGGACCACTTCCCGGTGGTTATGGGGCTTCACCAAGGATCCGCGCTCAGCCCTCTCTTATTTGCTTTGGTGATGGATGCTCTAACCCGTCATATCCAAGGGAATGTGCCTTGGTGTATGCTATTCGCTGACGACATTGTCTTGATAGACGAGACAAGAGTCGGGGTTAACGAAATGTTGGAAGTCTGGAGACGGACCATCGAGTCAAAGGGTTTCAAACTAAGCAGGTCTAAGACTGAATACCTGGAGTGCAAGTTTAGCGCCGAGCGGAGCGAAGATGAAGCTGGAAGGGAAGTGAAGCTCGGTTCCCAGGTCATCGTCAAGAAGGACAGTTTCAGATATCTTGGGTCGGTAATTCAGGGGGACGGAGAGATTGACGGGGATGTCACTCACCGGATAGGGGTTGGGTGGTCGAAATGGAGGCTTGCTTCGGGAGTCCTGTGTGACAAGAAATACGATAAAGTCTCGAGGGAGGTTTTATAGAGATATTTGGAGTCTAGAGATATATTTATAGCATACATTATAAGGATTAACGAAATGTATGGTGGAGTCAAGGGTATTGATATCCAATTTTTTCTTATATATTTTAAAATATACATACACACTGATGAGAAGCTGTGAGAAGCGAGACTCAGGTGGTTCGGGCATGTGCGGAGGAGAAGCCCCGATGCCCCTGTGAGGAGTTGCGAGCGGCTGACGGTTGTTGGCGCGTGTCGCGGTAGAGGGAGGCCCAAGAGGTATTGGGGAGAGGTGATTAGACATGATATGACTATCATGCGGATTTCCGAGTACTTGGCCCTTGATAGGAACGCCTGGAGGTCTAGTATCAGGATTGTAGGATAGGGACTTCTAGTATTACACGCTCTCAACCTTCCGCGAGGTAGGACCGGGGTGTGGGGTTCACCCATATAGGCTTGATATATTGTATGACATACCATTTTCATATTGTAAGGTTTTACTAATCCCTATGTTTTGTTCCTGTGTATCCTATCCTTCTATATGTCAGGTTATTTTTGTCTTTGTTTACTCATATATTTATGTGATTTATGCTAACAGCACTAATGCTTGTCCTTTTTCTTTTGTTTTTGTTTTATTTTTTTCTTCTTTTCTTTCCTCTTCTTGTCTTTGCGCCGAGGGTCGATTGGAAACAGCCTCCCTGCTATATCGGGCAGGGGTAAGGCCTGCGTACATATTACCCTCCCCAGACCCCACCCTGTGGGACTATACTGGGTAGTTGTTGTTGTTGTTGTAGAATTGACTGTTCAGATTTTTAGTTTTCTATTTGTTTCTTTTGTTGCACTAATTCTTTAGTATTTACAAGATTAGGATGTTATTATTTTCCTATGAATTATGCCCGCCCGCAGTGAGATAGTTAGTAAAATTAGATTGTTGAATGTCTTATCCCTTACTCCTATTAACTTATAAGTTTGAAAATTGAGATCATTCATTGGGATTTTAAAATGCAAAGAAAGTTTTATTTTCTAAGTTGAATTTTAATCTCTCTTCTCTTAAGAGCAAAATTCAATTCCTATCTCTTAATAGTATGGTCACGATTTCTATAAAAAAATTGGATAGTTTTATTCTTATTGGGTAAACCGATAATCGAACCGATAAGGATTGATAACCGACTAACCGATACCCAATAACCAATATCTTATCGGTTTGGTTATCGGTTTAGTATATTTATAAATCGATAACCGATACGAAGAACCGATAATATTCACAGCCGAATCGAATCGACCGATGCCCACCGGCCCACCCCTATTTGGTGGGGCGGATTATCTGGCACCTGTCCGTATGAGTTCTAGCAAGCTGCCGGTGGGCTAGTCAAGTCACACAAGCTGGTGAGATACCAAAAGGAAAAAGTACAAGAAAGCTGGTGAAAGCAAAATCATTAGTTCGGAAGAACTCCAGTGGGTTTTCATTGCTAACTACTTTTGTCTTGTCTCGTTTTCTTAAGAACAGTTAGCACTTTGATCTCTTGTTAACTTCATTCAATTATTACGTGAAGGAAGGTTACATGTAATTTAATGACTTGCATGCTTATTGTGTTTCTTGTTTAACTGCAGATGATACCTGTGGCTGCAAATGATGTTGCTTTCTCAGTCCATGCTGTTCTATTGACAGCATTTACCCTGTTTCAGATTGCTATTTATGACGTAAGTGGACCATTCCTATTTGCTCTTTTATGTTCAAATTTTCTATGGATAGGGAGTTGGAAATGAGGTGAAGGATTGAGACCCTGATAAAAACCTTTTACTCACTTTGACAATGATTGCTTTCTTTACAGCGCGGAAACCAGAAGGTTGCAAAGACTTCTATAGCGATCGTGTCTGTTGCTTGGTTAACTGTTGCAGTTTGTGTGTTCATAGCTCTCCCCAGCCATTCCTGGCTTTGGCTGGTTTCTTGCTTCAAGTAAGAACCCTTCCTGATTGATACATAGGTCCTCTCCTAGAAAATTTTATCCATTATTTTGATTGAAGTTAGAAGGCTAGCGCTGCCTGTGCTATCTATCTCTCTTCTTCCAAGATAAATAAGTACTAACCAATGAGGCACCGATTATTGACTGTTTGCTTATAGGATAAGACATTTGGATAGTAATAGATTATCATACATCAGCCTATTCACTGGCCACTTCCAGAATACCTTTTTCCTTTGGATAACCGAGAAATCCCCGAGGCTAGTGGTACACGGTTCGGAACTCAATAGATAATGGGCCGCCCCTCTACCCTTCCACTTAATACCAGGCTTTTGTCTGCGCAAGGTTCCAACTTGTGATATGCGCCTAACCCACACATCACGTGCTGAGCTCTTACCAGGGTGTTTGTGTGTACTTATGAAGTACCTTGTAGCTTGATATCTTCTTTGTCATTTTCTTTCTAGAAGGAAATTCTTTATACCTCTATATATGTGGTGTATGGGTTATTTAGATTCACTGCTCATATGCATGTTCCAAGTGCTAATGTTTTATGTTTGACTCTTGATTGCAGCACGTTGCAGGTTGTTATGACAGTGATCAAGTATATTCCTCAGGTAACAACTGCTTACATTCAACTTGTTTGTTTTCAAAATTCTTGCACCTTCCGATCAATGGTGCCCTCTTTTTGGTTGTTTCTTTACTTTAAATTACTAGAATTGTTTGATACGTCTATAGTCCTGTATTTCATTGATTCTGTTTGTTAGTGTAAGTTTCATTCTACAGTCTGGATTAACTTCTTGCCTCTTTCAAATCTATAGGCTATTATGAACTTTCAGCGGAAGAGCACAATTGGATTTAGTATTGGCAACATTTTGCTGGACTTGCTTGGAGGTCTGACGAATTATGGACAGATGGCAGTGCAATCCATAGATCAGAGTGAGTTTCTGTCTTTCAATATATGGACTTCTTCAGAAATAATTTGCGGTCTCTAGTTAATTTTCTGATGAAGCCTAAAGAAGTTGTATATGTGCTGTGCCTTTCCACAGATTCCTGGGTGAACTTTTATGGAAACATAGGCAAGACTTTATTGTCACTGGTACGGAAAGTTACTTTCTATCCATCTATCTGTTTGTGGTATGCCTGATTTCACTGTTTAGAAACTTTATTATACTTTGTTCACTTTTCTTCCGAAACCACTTCGTCCACTTGAATGGCTCATATGCCATAGCGGTTAGAGCATAGCAGACTTGTGAAAAAGAAATAGATCAAATAATGAGGTAATGAGGGGTTACACTTACAAGGTAATGAAGCAAATTACAGCTAGAAATGTTGCAAGGCCTTATTAGTATGAAACAGGGATTGGCTTGGTCTTATTAATATTTTCTATGATCTTTCCCCTTTGTTCGACAATTTCCTTTTCCTGAAATTGAAGCCTAAGATACCGGGATGCCTGCACAAAAAACCAATAAAAACTAATTTCTTCTTAATTAAGTTCTTCTTTTTCCCCCTAATGTTAGCACTTCCATTGCTAGTATCATGAAGCTCTGACTACTATTTGGTTTGGTGGATGAATGTTGCAGATATCAATATTCTTTGACATTCTCTTCATTTTGCAACATTATGTGCTCTATCCTGCTTGGAAGACTACAACTTGTCGAGATGTTGATGTGATAGGCAAGAAGCCGTTACTTAAGTCTTCTGATCATGAAAACAAAGAAGATGTATAGTGCACCATTTATATGAAAATGTCTCCACTGAAAAATAGAAAATGTATATTTTAATCATGCACAGTTACACTGAAGTAGATGAGCCTAAATGGAGCGGCATGGACTATGAATTCATATAGCCGACCCCAACTTGCTGGTGTTGAGGCATGTGTTGTACACCAGTTATGAAGTAAAGACACTTATTAAAAGAAAAGAAACTGCTTCACTTTCCTCTTTTGTGAATATGTAAGCATGAAGAAACAGTGTTGGTGCCGTGCCTTGCATCTTTTCTTTGGCTTTTTATGTGTATCTAGTTGGCTGATTGATGAAAGATGATAACCGAACTCTTAACATGGTGTGTTATCGACTTTTCTTTTTGAGAAGTTCTTCCAATCTGACTAGTGTAGTTTACAAGTCTTGTTCATTGCAGTGTTATCAAAGGCATGTTTAAGCCCTGACGCGAGGCTCAAAACATGTTGAGCGGTATACCTCGCTTAACAGGCGCTTCAGTGTTGTCATCAAGGCTCTAAGGCATATTTTTCCTTGCTAACGAGCGTAGTCTGAAAGAGGCGACACTAAATAATTGATATTTCGCTTTATCGTAAATTTTCTTCAATTTCTTTGCCCATATTTTTGGTATACATGCTTATAGCTATTTGTCTTGGACTACTCATACATACTTATAGTTTTTTTCCGTATGTGCCTTTCTTCATTAAAGTTCACACTTTATTTGCGCTTAGCAGTTCAATAACAGAGAAGACATCTTTTTTGAAAATGAATTCGAGAAAGTTGTGTATTAATCTGGAATACTTATGATAGAAAAAGATAGCTGTAGCTATGGAGATAGAAGGAGGAACAGAAATAGAGTAATCAATGGTTGTAGTTTCTCCAAAAGAAAAAGTCTTCTCCAACTCCATGTTGATTGACATTGTTGCCCCATGAGAAAAGTGAATCCACACTGTAAAACAATTGCTGTATAGAGTCTTGTCCTTCTGCAGGGACAACATTACTTGAGGATTCTGTAGCAACTGATGCTGATGAAAGATTGATGGATTCAGCACTTTCCAAAGAATATGACATAGTTTTAGTAGTATTGCTCAACAAGTCCACATCCAAGTTTCCACACAAATTGGAGTACTCACTCTCTACTACTGAGAAATCATTAGTAATATTGTCAATCTTGATGTCTGTTCCTGTATTCTTAGTTTCACTACTTGTCGACGAATTCTCTGTTTCATGATCATGTGTTGGCATGTTGGATTGTATGATCGTCTCACCTGATTTTTGTTCAAGATTTTCAAGATTAATTGGCTTAATTGGATTGTGAGTTAAGGGGTCTATTCCAAGAAGCTTTAATCTCTTCTTAATCCGAGTGTTCCAGTGGTTCTTGATCTCATTGTCGGTCCGGCCTGGAAAATGTGATGCTATCTTAGACCACCTGCATAAAGAGTTCAACAGAAATGTTTTAAGTTTATACACAAACAACAACAACAACAACAACTCAGTATAATCCCACAAGTGGGGTTTGGATAGTCTAGTGTGTACGCAGACTTTACCCCTAACCCTAGGTAAAGAGACTGTTTCCGATAGACACTCAGCACAAGAAAATGAAAAGCGACAATAAAATAATAACAAACAATTGTATAAAGTTTTTTCAAAATCACATTAAGTTGGCCTACAACAACAGTTAACGCCTAATGACTTTGTCTGATATGGTAACCTGAAAAGTGATTAACTTACATATAATAATGTAAAGATTTTTGCACTACCATGTATTGTAACATGTTATACCAGGCAACTTGCATAATTTTCAAGTTATTTATTTCATTTTATGAGCTGATATTTTTACATGGGGAGGTCGAGCATTAGGGTGGTAGACTAGGGGTAGTCGAGCATTAGTGGTCTGTGTTGTGTTCACATTGCTGTTTTACATAGTTTTGTGTTATTGTCCTTTCACTTATTCGTTGTTATTTTCTTTTTGGCATCTTTTGTTATATGCCTTTTCTTTTGTTTCTTTTCTGATATTATTGTCTCTCTTATTGAGTCGAGAATCTCGGGGAAACAACCTCTCTACCCTTTTAGGGGTAGGGATAATGTCTCCGTCTAGGGTTAAGACGGTGGGTGGCGACTCAGACTCACTTCCTAGTAGTTATGGGGCTTCATCAAGGATCCATGCTTAGTCCTTTCTTATTTGCCTTGGTGATGGATGCACTGACACGCCATATCCAAGGGTATGTGCCTTGGTGTATGCTATTTGCTGATGACATAGTCCTGATAGACAAGATGAGGGTCGGTGTTAACGAGAGGTTGGAGGTCTGGAGACAGACTCTCGAGTCTAAGGGTTTCAAACTAAGCAGGTCTAAGACAGAATACCTGGAGTGCAAGTTTAGCGCAGAGTTGAGGGAAGTAGGCAGGGACGTGAAGCTTGGAGCTCAGGTCATCCCCAAGAGGGACAATTTCAAATATCTTGGGTCGGTGATCTAGGGGGACGGAGAGATTGACGAGGATGTCACTCACCGTATAGGGGCGGCGTGGACGAAATGGAGTCTTGCATCAGGAGTCTTGTGTGACAAGAAAATGCCACCGAAACTTAAAAAGAAATTTTATAGAGTTGTGGTTAGACCTGCCATGTTGTATGAGACGGAGTGCTGGCCGGTTAGGAACTCTCACGTCCAGAGAGTAAAGGTTGCGGATGAGGATGCTCAGGTGGATGTGCGGGCACACTAGGTTAGATAAAATTAAAAATGAAGTTATTCGGAAGAAGGTGGGGGTGGCCCTAGTGGATGAGAAGATGCGAGAAGCGAGGCTCAGGTGGTTCGGCCATGTGCGGATGAGGAGCCTTGGTGCCCTAGTGAGGAGTTGTGAGCGGCTGGCGGTGGTTGGCACGAGGCGAGGCAGACGGAGGCCTAAGAAGTATTGGGGATTTCCGAGGACATGACCCTTGATAGGAAAGTTTGGAGGTCTAGTATTAGGGTTGTAAGATAGAGCTTCTGGAACTTCCGTACTTCATTCCCAGGGCTAGGTGGGGTTTGGTAGGGCCCTCCGTAGATGTCTTGCGTATTGTATCGTGCCCCCTTATGGTAGTTACCGGCATGCCTTGTAATTTATGATTTTATGTTTAGCTAACTATTTATGCGATTTCTGCTGGAGTCACTAATGTTTTCTTTTTTTCCTCTTTTTTTTTTCTTCTCTTTCTCCTGAGCCGAGGGTCGATTGGAAACAATCTCTTTGCCCTTTTGGGTAGGGGTAAGGCCTGTGTATGTATTACCCTCCCTAGACCCCACTTTGTGGGACTATACTGGGTAGTTGTTGTTGGGTAAGGTCTCCGTATACTTATACTCTCCCCAGATCCCACTAGTGATATTTTACTGGGTATGTTATTATCGTTGTTGTTATGAACAGAAAAATTTACAGTGACAATGCATAAAAGTTAAACTCCCTGAAAAAATAGTATAATAACCTACAATATCGGTTAAATTAAACTCATAGTATAAAAGTTATTTACTTTTCAGGGTATATAACTTAAATCCTTATCTGAATCAACATTAAGTGATAAAAAACATGCAAATAATATTGCTATATACTATCTCAAATGGACAAACCTATTACCAAAACAGGCATGAAGTTGTATAATCTGATTTTCTTCAGCTTCTGATACTGGCTCTCTTTTAAGATCTGGTCTCAAATAATTAATCCATCTCAATCTGCAACTCTTTCCACATCTCAGCAAACCTTCATCACACAATAATTCAGTGCTACAAATTAGGCACTGTACTTTTAATCATCTATATAGGAAAAAATAGTTAAAATACGTGAGCTGCAAAACTCCATGTGTAGGCGTTGCAGTTATAATCAATGACATATACATAATTTTTTACAAGCGCTATCACAATTTAAAGTAATCGACAAATGAATACATCACTAAAGCGGTGTCGTTTTTCTGTATCCCCATCATTTTTATTTTTCTTATAAATATTTAGTGAAAAATTTGGACGAAACGGTATCTTGTGACACCACATGATACAAGGAGGTGCATACGCCTCAGGCTTATAATATATATACATACATCATCAAGTTTGAGTGTGGTGGGATGGTGGAAATCCCTCCATTCTTAACCAGAAGCCTCGGATTTGATTCTAAAGAATAGAGAACTTAGGGTACGAAGCACTTTATCCCTCAACGGTAATACTGGACACGAGTCCGGATTAGATCTTGTGAACTTCGGATACCAGATGATTAACACAAAAAAAGAAAGATAGAATATATATATACAGATAGAGAGCAAAAAATGAAACCTGCAAACTTGGGAACCATTTTCCAACATTGAATGCCATTGTTAAGAATAAAGTTCAGCAGCTTATGGTCTTCATCTATAGTCCATGGACCTCTCTTTAATCCAACTTTATCATAACATGGCTGTCTTCCCATTTAGGTAGAGTCTTGCTTAGTGACTCTATTCAAGAGAGTTGAAAAGAAACTAAAGAATAGAGTTGAAAGCACAAATTTATACGGGCAAATAAAGAGGAGTTTGTATTTGAAGCAAAGAAAAGATGGTGACAGATCAGTGAGGACAAATAATAAAAGAGATGTGCATGCAAGACCTTTTTTCTCATATAATTTTAATAGAAGTGGCCAATCAACATCACCAAAAGTCCATAACCATTAACAGGCAATACTTCTCTATGACGGGCATCCCTACATAACAATCATTCCTTATAAAAATCATATTTTTCTCGGAATCATTTTTTATGTTATGTGATAAAATATGCCTTCTCCAACAGCAATTCTCTACAGCAGCAAAAAAATATCGAAACGTAATAGGCTGTTGTGAAGAGGGTTGATCGTATATTAGAGGCGAAGCCACATGGTCATAAGGGCGGTCAATTGACCACCCTTCGTCAAAAAATTATATGATAACAACTAGGTCGGGAATCCAAACTAGAGCAAGAATTTGAGAAGTAAATGCGGAAGCAATAACAATAGGAATTGAACAACTAGAATTAAAGAGACGAAAATAAAGGATATGGGAAAGATTCAAGGAAAGAATTCCGAGAACTTTCAAGAACGCAAGTTCTATAGCCTTGACAAGATCAAAGTAACAACGTCTTGATTTATGAAAGAAATCAAACGCCTTTACTTAAAAAGCAAATCAAAACAATAGATTCAGATCTTGACCACTTTACGAGTAACTTGAGACAACAATTAATACTAGTATTAATTGCCTTCTAAGAATACCACAAAGGAATCAAAGATATTACAAAAGAGAAGTAATCTTACTACCTTGAACTATGAACTAGTAAAGGTTGAAAAGATAAATCTCAAAGCACAAGTAACAAAGGTTCAAAGAACTCTCAAAGTATGATATACTCAATCAATAATAATCTGTCTTATGAAGGAGAAGAACACCCTATTTATAGGAGTACAAATGCATAAAAATAACATTAAAAACTAGGTGGGGTGGTTGTAGCGGAAAACACAATTATTACAATGAGGTAGGTGGTTGCTAAAGTCTAAGAAAAGTCTTTGGTTAGGTGAGGGGCGGCCAAGACCCTTTGGGCAGATTTGGACCTTAAAACAACTAGTTTGGGCCATTTGTTTGGATTCCAATTGGGCTACTCTTGTAACACCTCTTTCTGAAACTCTTTTAAGCTCATTTTGAGCCCATTTGGTGACTCCAAGGGCTAATTTGGGTAACCAAATCTTCCTCCTCTTGGACTTCAATTTGAGCAACCAAATAGTTGTAAAACTTCGACAACTCTTCTTCTTTGGGCATGAGCTCTTCCTCCATAGTTAGAAGCTTCTTTATTTGCCGTTGAAGTCCAGCAACCTTAGTTTGCAATTCCTTAGCTTGAGATCTTGTAAATGGCCTTTTTGGAGCTTCCAAAACTCTATCCTTATCAGTGATGCTATCATTCCCCTCTTCTTGAAAAGAATTCGTCCCCGAATTCGATCCCACGTCAAACATGATAAGTCAGCAACATTGAATGTAGCACTTACTTGAAACTCACCAAGAAGGTCCAACTTGTAAGCATTGTTTCCAATCCTTTCAAGGACTTGAAAGGGGCCATCTCCTCCAGGATGCAACTTTGACTTCCTTTTGGAAGGAAATCTTTCCTTTCTAAAGTGAACCCAAACTAAATCTCCAGGTTTAAAATTACTTGCTTTCGACCCTTATTCTTTCTCAAGGCGGTTTGCTCATTTTTCTTCTCAATTGCAAGCCTTGTTTGCTCATGAATTTTTTTCATCATCTCAGCCTTGGTCCTACCGTCAAGACTAGCAATATCATTAGTAGGTAATGGTAATAAATCAAGTGGAGTAAAGGGATTAAAGCCATAAACAACTTCAAAAGGAGACATACATGTAGAAGAATGAATTGTTCTATTGTAAGCAAATTCAATCATAGGTAAGTGATCTTCCCATAAAGTTAATTTACCTTTCAAAACAACCCTCAACATGTTTCCTAAGGTTCTATTAACTACTTCAGTTTGTCCATCAGTTTGTGGGTGACAAGAAGTGGAAAACAACAATTTAGTGCCTAACTTCCCCCAAAATACACGCCAGAAGTGACTTAAAAACTTTGCATCCCTATCACTAACAATAGTTCTAGGTATACCATGCAATTTCACAATCTCTTTTACAAAAGATTAGTAATATGTGAGGCATCATTAGTCTTTAAACAAGGAATAAAACGAGCCATCTTGGAGAACCTATCTACCACAACAAATATACTATCCTTACCATACCTTGTTCTAGGCAAACCTAACACAAAATCCATAGTCCATTTGACTAATGCGATTGTAGTCATTGGACCTTCCGTTTATATATCGTGGTTGTTATTTAGTAATTGACCGTGAATGAATATGATTTCATTCATATAACACAAAATCCATAGATATATCAATCCAAGGTGAAGTAGGAACAGGTAATGGCGTGTAAAGACCATGTGGTAACACTTTAGATTTAGCTTGTTTACATTCCAAACACCGTGTGCACATTCTTTCAACATCTTTTCTCATTCCAGGCCAAAAGAAATTTTCAGCAAGTATGTCTAATGTCTTTGGGACCCCAAAGTGTCCCATAAGCCCTCCACAATGTGCTTCCCTTACAAATACTTCACGTAAAGAGCAATTAGGGATACACAACTTATTTTCCTTAAAGAGAAACCCATCTTGTAGGTTAAACCTATCAAGAGGACCCAACTTACAATCTGCAGAAGTTTTGCCAAAATCAACATCATTAGCATAAAGTTCCTTGATTTGATCAAAACCCATCAATTTAGAAGTGAGCGTAGAAACTAAGACATAGCTCCTTGAAAGTGCATCAGCAACAACATTCTCTTTCCCTTGTTTGTAAGAAATTACATAAGGAAAAGTTTCAATAAATTCAACCCACTTAGTATGCCTTCTACTAAGCTTACCGTGACTTTTCAAGTATTTCAAGGATTCATGGTCAGTTTTAATGACAAACTCCCTTGGCCACAAGTAATGTTGCCATGTGGCTAAAGCCCTTACCAAAGCATAAAGCTCTTTGTCATAAGTTGAATAGTTCAATGTGACTCCACTCAAATTCTCACTAAAGTAGGCAATAGGTTTAGAATCTCGCATCAAAACAGCACCTATTCCCTTGCCAGAAGCATCACATTCAATTTCAAAAGATTTAGAAAAATCAGGCAATTGTAATAACGGAGCAGAACATAAATTTTCTTTCAACAAGTTAAAAGCATCATCTTGTTCTTTTCCCCATTTAAAAATCCTATCCTTTTTGATAACTTCAGTTAAAGGAGAAGCAATTGTGCTAGTCTTTCACAAACCTCCTATAAAAACTAGCAAGTCCATGAAAACTCCTAACTTCAGTTACACTCTTAGGTTTAGGCCATTCTTTAATTGCTTTGATTTTCTCTTCATCAACCTCAACTCCCTTAGAGCTAACCACAAAACCCAAGAAAATCACACGATCCACATAAAAAGTACACTTTTTAAGATTAGCAAATAACAATTGCTTTCTAAGAACTTCAAAAACTTGTCTTAGGTGTTCTACATGCTCTTCTAAAGTATTAGAAAAGACCAAGATATCATCGAAGTACACCACAACAAATTTTCCATGAAAATCCTTAAAAACATGATTCATTAATCTCATGAAAGTGCTAGGTGCATTAGTCAAGCCGAAAGGCATAACTAACCACTCATAAAGCCCATATTTGGTCTTAAAAGCAGTTTTCCATTCATCTCCAGGATTCATTCGAATATGATGGCAACCACTTTTTAGATCAATTTTAGAAAAGATTTTGGATCCATGTAATTGATCCAACATGTCATCAAGACGAAGAATAGGGTAGCGATACTTTACCGTAATCTTGTTGATTGCTCTACAATCTACGCGCATCCTCCAAGTTCCATCCTTTTTGGGTACCAATAGGACCGGAACAGAGCAAGGGCTCATGCTCTCTCTCACAAAGCCTTTCTCAAGCAACTCCTCAACTTGCCTTTGAAGTTCCTTTGTCTCTTCTGGATTACTCCTATAGGCTGGCCTATTTGGGATTTGTGATCCAGGTACAAAATCAATTTGATGCTCAATGCCACGTAAAGGTGGCAATCCACTAGGAATATCTTCTGGAAAGACATCTTCAAAATCCTGCAAAAGAGAAGAAATACTACTTGGCAAAGAAGAAGTTAGCAACTCAGAATTAATCAAAGCCTCTTTGTAAGTAAGTAGTATTATGGGCAGCCCCTCTTTTCTTGCATTTAAGCACTCTTTGGCTTTTATATAGAAACTCTCTCTTTTTCTTTCCTTAGCCTCTTTCCTCTCACCAAGACTGTCTATTTTTTTATTCGAACCCTCTTTTATCTCTTCTCTCAAATTGCTACCCTCTCTCTCTCTTTCTTTTCTTTTTCCTCATGCTCACTTTTTATCCCTTCCCTTGACTTTCCCATTGTTTCCTTTAATCTCTTCTGATCTTCAAACACTTGAGAAGGAGATAAAGGTGCAAGAGTAAATTTCCTGCCATTTAGTTCAAGCGAATATCTATTCTTTCTCCCATCATGAAAAACATTCCCGTCATACTGCCAAGGACGACCCAGTAATATATGACAAGCTTGCATAGGCACTATGTCACAAAGAACATCATCCTCATATCTACCAACGTTAAATGAAATCATACACTGTTTATTTACCTTTAGTTCACCACTATCATTTAACCATTGGAGTCTATAGAGAGTAGGGTGTTTCATGCATGCAAGTCCCAGTTTTTCCACAAAGTATGAACTAACCACATTAGCACAACTACCACTATCAATGATCATAGAGCAAGTTTTTCCTTTTATCCCACACCTAGTATGGAATATATTCTCTCTTTGTGCTTCACTATTGCTTCCTAAATTGATAGTCATAATCCTCCTAACTACCCCAACCATTCCAACATTAGGTAGTTCTAAATCACCTTCATCACTCATATCTCCCTATTCATCTCCCTCACTCTTTTCACTCTCATATCCTCCATCTTCTTTTAGAATGATGTTTCT